>CAHIKZ030000421.1:102500-107500 GCA_903632075.3 Acanthosepion pharaonis | reverse complement strand
TGCCTATATATGACTTCTTACATTTAGTGCATTTAAGTACATAAATTACATTTTTGGAGTTGCAGTTTAAGTTTTTATTTATTGTGAATGTTTTTTGGGGGTTTTCAAAAGTGTAGGAGTTTCCTTCTATAATGATGTCACAAACCCCACATCTTTTTTGTTGCATTTTGTGACGTTTGTGACTCCCTGTATTGTGTGTTGGTTAAATTTAGATGAGGTTAATAAAACATTCCCTACACAAAAGCAATATAAAATTGACAGACAAAAAAATTTCGCTTGATGATGGAACAGAAAACTTTAACTCAATTTAATTCAAATAATTATATTGAATTTTCAGCTCTTGTTTTGAAACATGAGACCTCTTATGTCACAATTGGAATCAAATTTTTTAAAATAAATATATATATATATATATATATATATATATATATATATATATGTGTGTGTGTGTGTTTATATATATATATATATGTATATATATATATATATATATATATATATATATATATATTCTCGACTGTTATATATCGAAAATATATATATATATATATATATATATATATATATATATATTTATATAAATATGTATATATATTTATTCAATGAACGTGTTGATCAGCTACAAGTACCATTTTTCACGCAACCATCAGGTACTTGCCGATTTTTATTTTGTGAGGAAAAAATGTGCATTTAATGCACCCTAGGCAAGTTCAATATTGTACAACGAGATAGTTGATATGTAAATAGTATGCACACACATAAAAAACAAACAAATGTGAGGAAAATGCGTTGGGATATCTGAGGATAAGTGGGACCCATAAATCAAATTAAAGTAGATTACCTTATCAAATTCGAGCCCCTAATTGTTTGTTTTATACATATACATACACACATATATATATATATATATATATATATATATGTTATGGTCCGGTTCCTTGTACCACGGTGATAGTCCAAGGTAGAACCAATAAAGAACTCGAACACGTATATGGAATAACACAGATATATTACAAACAGGAATATATACAAAGAAGTAGAAAGTGTTAGTGCGAACAATCAGGTTTAGTAGAACGCGACTCTGTATCGGACTACCTCTGATTCGACTGACTGACTGACTAACAGACTCCTGACGGACTTCACTTCAGACTGAACAGTATTTCGTCACCCAAACGACTGAACCCCTTGCCTCCTCTTGAGGCGCAGTATTTATTACGTATGGAATAGTCCATTATGTTATTATGGGTAAGGTCCCATAACAATATATATATAGATTATATGCGGGGTACTTAGTGGAAAGTGCTCAATATCCGTGATAGAACTAACATATACTGTTGCATGGATATTATTTTGTAACCCTGGTTTCACGCTTTTTCGACCATCATAAAAACTGGTTTGCTTTTTCATGTCTGATGATCGCAAAAGCATGAAACCTGGGGTTACAAACTGCTATCCATGGAACTGAATATATATTGTGAATATATATGTATGTAATATATATATATATATATATATATATATATATATATATATATATATATGAATGTAATATATATGTAACATATATCTATATATCTCAAAGTTATCTCAATAATAATTTTTTTATCTGTATATATATATATATAATATATATATATATATATATATATATATATCTGTAATATATACATTGGGGAAATAATTATTCGTACACTTGAAAAATTATATTGTAAAAGCCTTAAATAAAAAAATCTTCGCACGTTTTATGTATAAAGACATACTATTAAAAATAATAATAAACAGAAATTAATGCATTTTTTAATTCTAACTTGTGAAAAAAGTATTCGTACAAATCAATTATTAGAATAGAATAATCAATTAATTACGAAAAAAGTATTCTAGAATGTTCCAGTAATGTTATCAGTAATTATAGTTAACGCTATTAGCCATTATCAGAGCATTCTGCAATTTCTAGTCTTACGAGAAGGTTCTAATAATGCCTAAAAGTAAAGAATTGACTATCACAAAAACAACACATTTTGTCTCTTTGGAAAGATGGAAACAGTTACAGAACGATTTCTAGCAACCTGAATATTCTTTTTGCTACAATTTCTTCGTTCATTGCAAGGTTTAAAACTCGTAAGAGCGTCGAAAACCAAAGACGAACAGGTGCGCCGTGGAAGATTTCTCTAAGATAGATAGTATTACTATATAACACTACAAATCAAAACCTACCCACATTTCTCACCCACACAAGACAGACATGCTTACGAAGGTGTTGAGGCCTCACATTTATACACACACCCACACGAACATACACACTTACACACTTACACACATCATACCCACTCACTCCCTAATGAGCCAAATGATAACACACACCCACAGCAATATACACGCTTACACATATCATACTCACTCCCTCCCTAAGAACCAAATAACACATACACAAACACTTAACAGAGACACATCCCTCTCAGGACCAATAAAACTGTCAAACTGGACCAGAAATTCAGAGCAGCATAGATCCATCTAGCTCTCAAATAACAACAAAAAAGAGACTGTTTGGCCAACACAAGTAATGTTAAAAAAATTCATGTTAAAAGATAAAAATTAAAAAAAACAAATGAAAACTACAGACAAAAAGTTAATTTTCTCCATCAAGACATTCATTTTGTAGTTTACTGCTACCAACAAGCAGAAATATTTCTTCTCCTGATGATGGCCATTTTTGGCCGAAACTAGTCGAAGAATCTAAATGAAATAATAAAAAAAAAAGAATATTAATCTACAACCCAGTGTGTCTGAAGAGTTTAATATTTTTATTATTTCAATATATATATATATATATATATATATACACACACACACATATATATATATATATATATATACATATATGGGTGTAATATATATGTGTCTGTGTAATATATATATATATATATGTCGGTGTGTAATATCTGTGTTTTTGTGTGCATAATATATATATATATATATATATATATATATATATATATATATATATGAGTATTACCAGTTTGGGACTGGTATGAATAATTCAAGAAGGATATAAATCCAGTGAATATTGCAAGGCTTCATAAAAATAATCATAGTAATAATAAAGAAGGAAAGTTTAATTATTCATTTCGATTATAATGTGAGTACAGAAATGTTCAACTCTTTCTAATCCAAATGAAGAATTAGTTTCTTTCTTTTTTATTATTTTTTAATACACACACAACAACTATATATATATATATATATATATATATATATATATATATATATATATATACTGCAAAAGTAGCTATACAGTATTATACCAGTATTGGTGTGGCTGTATAATTTGTACATTACTGTATACCTACTTTTGCATTTATCCCTGCCATGCACCAGCTGATAGCAAATCAGTTGGGTTTTAATACCAGCTTGAGGCAATCAGATATCTAGCCACAATGATGAGCTGTGAAACAAAAAAATCTGTTTGGGGTTGACAACGTGTGTGTGTGTGTCTGCGTGTATATATGTGTGTGCGTGTGTATTTTTTTTTCTAAATAAATTCCCATTGAAGCGTGACCAGCTACAAGTATCATTATATATTTATTTATTTATTTTTATTTTTTTTTTCCCGCAATCATCAGGTGGTCAGCGATTGTTATTTTGTGAGGGAAAAATGGGTATTTTATACTCCCTCGGCTAGTTCAATATTGTACAACTAGGGGTAGTTGATATGTAAATACTATGCACACACAAACCACACCACTTCACCGAGGGATAAATGCATATCCGTTCAAGATAAATCACCTCTACTTGGCGGGGAGAAACCCAAACACTACGAAAAAAACAGAAACTTTACAAGAAAAGAAATTTTAAGATAGTATGGGTTACAGTACGGCCTCAGAAAACGAACATAATGTCAAAATTAAAGAATAAAATAAGATAATGATCAACAATACCGGGACCTCGAAACCCCCTCTGCCACAGCATATAATATAATATAATATATATATATATATATATATATATATATATATATATATATATATTTTAGTTGGATAGATGTGATTTGTTACCTTGGGTTTCACACTTTAGTGATCGTCAGACAAAAGAGTTTGTCTGACGATCGCTAAAGCATGAAAACCCAGGTCACAAACTCACATCTATCCAAAATCAAATATGTTAGTTTCTATTCTGATATTGAGCGCTTTCTAATAAATTACCGCATATAATATATACATAATTATACATATATATATATAATATATATACATAATTATACATATATATATTTATTTATATTTATATACACTTTTCACACACACACATATATATATATATATATATATATTTAAAAGTAAAGTATATATATATATATATATATATATATATTTTACGTTTAAAAAATATATATACATATATATTTTATACATATAATACCCTACTAACTGCACATATACTCTCTCTATGTATATATATATATATATATATATATATATATATATATATATATATATATATATATATATAAAGGAAATCTCGTAAATAGTAGTGTTAAATTGCCGATTCGCAAATATACAACTAGACCGAACTACTTTTTTACTTACCTTCCTTTTCTTTCCTACCTGTCTCTAATTAGCTCCTGCCAGCTTATCATAAAGAAATTCACACACGAGGTGGACAGGGGGATGTAAAGATTCTATTCGAAACAATTCTTGCTCCAACGATTTCACGCGTATACTCTCGCAACTCTGTCATAGGCTCATATTGTAAATGCTGTGCTATAAGTCTCTCCAGTCCGCTGCCCGTACTACAGACAAAAGATCGTTTTAGTTTACTTTGTAGGTCCCTGAACAGATCACTTCGTCAACGCTGTTCGTCTGAATCTGTCTATTCAGATAGATAGTAAAAACACATACTCATATTTGGCATCTTTTTTTTTTTTTTTAAGGAGAAAAAAAAAACTTTGTTTTATTTTTATCTTTTGCCACATTACAAAAACAAAATAATTTATTTAAAGATGA
>CAHIKZ030000421.1:17500-97500 GCA_903632075.3 Acanthosepion pharaonis | reverse complement strand
TTCATTTATTTCCAAAACCTCACCTTTCAAAATTCTGAGCGTTTTATGCGGTTAATCACTACAGATTTCATACCAGAACGTATGTTTAAGCAAAGACAATTGTTTAAACACGAAACGAATATTTACAAGAGCATGACGGACATATAAAAATATTTGAGGGATTACAATACATAGAATGGAGGATCTTTAATATTTAATCCGATTTAGCTACTCCCTCTATTTTTGTGCCGTCCAATCATCTGGCATATCCGTGTTCATCTAAAGATTAAAAGATCGGTGGTCTGTGAAACTGACCTCTTTTAAAACTAAAGATTGATTTCCTGTAAGGATAAAAATTGTTTTTCTAATTAATCTCCTAAACTATTAAGATATTTTATGTAATGTTACTAAATATTCTTCTGTCGAAGTTGTTTCAAATTGTCGCATTTTGCGAAGGGCTTCTTGTATGTGACGGCAAAAGTATCTATGGCCCACCCTTTTACTGTTTACATAGCGAAACGCAACCACCACTTCTACCCTAATATTGTTTTCTCGCCCTTCCACCTGTGGAACTCCTTTGTGTTTACTTGCTTTCCTGATGAGTGAAATCTTCAAATTTAAATGTAACATCAATGGCCATCTTCTGTATTTTTGAATCCCATTCATTTTTTTTTTTTTTCCTTTCCCAATCTTCTCTATACTCACTTTTCTCTCCTTGTTACCCGTCAACTTACGTACTGGTGGCACTTCCGCTTTGCCTGTGGCGATATAATTAAAAAGATTTGACTTTCGTACGTTAGATTTTGTGATTGAAAATTTTTTTTTTTTTTTTTTCCGACTTTAAGTTTTTGGCACTCTTAAAATTATAAATATTTTAAAGTCAAAATTTGTTTGGCAAAACTCCAACCCTCAAAATAAAAAATTCTGAGAAAAATCAGACTTATTCACGTTTCATAATGCTAATCGAGATACTTAAAGGAATTTTTGTGTTTGCATTGTTTATCGAGTCAGCGTGAATGCTGAGCGCACACTTAGAAATAGCCCACCCGAGTCGCCCACTAAGAAATAGCCTACCCGAGTCGCCCACTAAACCAGCTAAACTGGAATTGAAACTTGCATCAAATATTTAAATTGGTTAAATTTGTCAAGAGAAAGGAATATTGAAATTGTTTATTTCAATATTCCTTTCTCTTGACAAATCCTGTATCCCATGTAAGATATGCTGAGAGTCTTTAATTAATCGTCAATGCAAGTTCCAATTCCTGTCAAGCTTGTTTCGGTCACTGTCAGAAAAATGCCTGGATTCTTCGAATTCATCCCAAAACAAAAATTTATATTTACTAAAAATCACATCAAATTCTTCCAGAGCGAGGCCCTTCCATTCCACTCCGGTTGGACTGACCTTTGCGATCGCCTCAAATGTGAGCGAATCGGGTGGACTCGGCATTCAAATTTACTCGATAAAGAAGCCAAAAAACATCTCTCTCTCTAATATATATATATATATATATAGATACACACACACACACACACACAATGGATTATTTAATACCGAAATAAAAATTTTAACACCTTTTATGGCATCAACTAAAAATAATTTAAATGTGATTGTATGTCTTCAATTACAGATAAATGCGTTAGTCATTCTGCGACAAATTTATTGCTGGTAATTTTATGAAATGTATTATAGTTTGTTTTTTTTTTTGTGGGGGGAGTCCCTATTTGCCCATAGCTGGAACGCTAACAGGTGCTAACACCCCGGGTCAAGATGGCCCTGGGAACAGTAATTAAGAGGTGGTTCCATAATCTGCTACCGTATGTAGTTTGTCGTCATACCAGAAAACCGACAGCCCGGCACATGAGATTTGATTATAGGACCATCCACACTTTTTGAAGGGGACGAATAGACCTGGTGCACAGTGCCACAAGGTTTCCAAACGACCCTCCGCAGGTTTTGAATTCAGTTGACCATCCAAGGCTATAGAACCCAGTCTGTCCTGCTATTTTACCCATAGCTGGAGGGAGAGGAAGAGGATTCATACCCTTCCCAAGGGTATTAGCACGTAAGTGAATGTAATGGATTCGACTGGAATTCGAACTCTGCTCTTCCTCAATCCAAGCCGCTATCCATTACCCCACCGTGCTCTATATATATATATATAGAGTAGGGAGATTTTCTGGGACAGTTATTAAAATTGTCCATTCCTTTTCTCACGAGGCCCAGATCTTCGATAATTTTTATAGAGGTGTTTCTCTCAGATGGAACTGCTGTCAATAAGCATACACTTCTTGAATTTCTTGCCATTTTATAATAATATCAGGCCTGTTGGCTTTTATTTCCCTGTCAGTTTGAATTGGCATATCCCATAGGATAGTTACATCCTTATTTTGGGTAACTCTCTGGTTGGTGCTCATACCATCTCTGTGGTTTCGATTTTGTGCTTCTTGTATATTTTCCAGTGCACATGCAGAGCTATCTTATGTCTATGGGTATATTCATTTTTGACAGTTCCAAACATCCCGAGTTTTATATTTTCTGAAGACTCTGCATTTCAGCTTTCAACTCAGTGGTCATCAGCCACTGATGTGTTTTCTGTTTGTTCACATCTGCTGCTTTTGTTTTTAGATATTTGCCATGCAACGCCTCGTCCTCTCGGTTTCGTAATTTCATTTGGTCAAGTTTTATTGCTTTTTGCTTTACTCGTTTGGCATAGATGGTATTCGCCTCTCTTTTTTTTTTTTTTTTTTAAAAAATATTTTTTGACTTTAAAAAAAAAAAAAAAAAACTTAGAAATTGTTGATAAAACATAGAAAACTAATCCATCAGTCATTGGATGGGGTTCTGGTTTTGATGTTGACAATGTTTTTTATTTTCTTTGTGAGAGCCAGTGTCTTTCTCGCTTTCAGTTGACTTGCAAGAATTTTTTTTTTTTTTTTTTTTTTTTTTGACACACCAAAACGAGGTTGGCGTTTCTGGTTAAGACTTCTCCAAATTGTGTAACGTTGTCTTCACTTCTGAAAAGAAATTATGAAAACCAAATTCTCTTTGCAAGTTTACCCAATTGAACTCTAAAATGCACTATAAATGATACAGATTAATTCTAGACGTAGTCTCCTAAAATACGTAACTTTCAAAGACCCGTGTGTGTGTGTATATATATATATATATATATATATATAGTGCATTTAGACAGAAAATTCTCTTTTAGACATGTCTGTTAATTTTAACAAAATCCGTTCATGCTCACGAATAACCTTCCGTGTATTTATGTCAAAGGGAGAGAAATGTGCTATAGCTGTTTAAATTTCTTTTTTAATTTCCCAAGTTCTTTCACCTCCAGGGTTCCAAGTAGTACAAAAGTATGTTGTTCATTAGGACAAGTATTTATAAAAAGTTGTGCGTTGTTATCCATTACCGTATTTTTGTTTTAAATGCAAAACTGACTATGTACTGAGCGTTCATTAGATTCATATGTTGGGTATACGACAAATAAAGTAACAAGAATGCTTACATTACACATGCCTAACCATTCGTGAGACCTCTACAACAACAGTCCTATTCACTATATAAAAAATTACTAATCGACAACACAACTATCTTACACCATGACAACAACAAATTTAGTTACATATACTAGAAGCAATTTATATTAAAATATTAAAGCCGACACTGAACAGAATCAACTATGAATACTGCAGTAATGTTATGAAATGCCTGTAAAGGAACAGGTTTTTTGGGGGGTTTTTTTCCCGTTTTAATGCGCGCATGACAACGACGTAACGTGAAAGATTCCATAATGGATAATTTTTTCACGTTCTAATAAACGCTCAGCACATTGTCAACCGTTTTACATTTGAAAGCATAATGGAAAAAAAATTACGGAAATGGATAACAACGTACAATTTTGTATAAATACTTGTAGTAATGAACATGTAGTTTTGTACTACTTGCAACTCTGAAGATGATCTTGGAAGAATATCGAAAGTACTTTAAATTAAAATAAATTTAAACAGCTATAGCACATTTCTCTCTTACTTTAACATCAATACAAGGAAAGTTATTTGTGAATATGAACGGATTTTGTTAAAAATTAGCAGACATAATGGCTGAAATTTATTCAATCGTGTGTAATTTTGTGTGTAGTGCAATCTTTAAGAAAACGTTCGTTGACCGAGCAACCAGTGCTACTTTCGTTTGAAGTCCATAAAGGCTTTAAATTAAAACTATTGTTCCTGAAAATAGTTCTCCAAAGTTCAGTGATTATTACTTTTTTTCTAATATTGATGTCCTTCATTACTTCCTAACTTTCAAGTAGCATGGAAAGTTATCATTTTGAGTGTTACTTTCTCTTCGCATTACATGTTCTATTCATTTTAGTTGTTTCTGCTATTGAAAGTTCTAGAGTGATTCTGTAGCCCCAGTCAACGATGTTCGAAGAAGGGTCGCTCCCGCTAAGACCTACATAATTTATTCGCTCGAGACCATTTTTACGCATTGGTCTGAGAAAGTGGTTGTATACAGCAGGCGGTTACATATTTCTGAACGGTTGTACGAAAATCTCGATCTAACGAAGCTATTTAAGAACATAAGTCTAGCTTTAGGTTGTTTTGATTTTGTGGAGTATGTATATAATATATATTCGTTTTCAAAATGGCTGTAACTCGAGACTATCATTTTTCGCCAAGCTAAATAAAAAATAACGAAGATTAAAGGTAATTTTCTTAAGCCAACTGTAGCAGATGACCGGTCAAACCTTTAAAGATCTTAATCCTACTTAAATGTAAGGACACCTGCAATTATAGCCAATCAATCTGTGGATATCCAGAATTGTCACACTATTCCCCAAAGCTGTCGTTCAGGAAACTTGGTGAATTTAAATCAAACATAGACTACTCTATCAGCAAGGAACTTACCAGTGATGAACTAGTTTCATTTATAGAATAAAGTCCAATAAAGTTTCCAAAGAAAGTTAAGACTAAGCCTAATCACAAATATGGCAAAAGTTATTTAAGTTATGGTTTCACTTGAACTGCAGATGAAAATCAGCCTCGTCCATTGTATTTGGTTTGTAGATGCACAGTGTCAAAGACGATGCTTTCTAGTAAGTAACCATTTCCAAACGTCACATTGCCGTTTCCAAGGAAAAGATGTAAGTTATTTTAAGTCTACTTGAGCAACAAACAACGCAATCAATTGTTTTCAGAAGTAGAGCAACAATATCTGAAATCTCTAATTGCTTCTCATGAAGTATCGGGAATGATTGCCGTATAAATGAAATGGTATACTCCCTTGCTGTATAAATGTTACCTGAATGCAACAATATTAACTTTTAGATGATGCAGAACAAGAAATAAGCAAAATTCCACTACCAAATGATACTGTTCACAGGTGTGTTTTTTGAAATGTCCGATACTGGAGGTGGTGGGTGCAGTAATAAGGTTCAGAATTGATAATTTGAACTTCAGGTTGATGAATCAATAACAGGCATAACCAACAACTATTGCCATTTACTCGATTTATTGATGGAAAATAGTAATAAGTTTCTATGTTGCTAAGAATTCCTTACCACAACGAAAAGTGAAGATATTTTTCATATTTTAAAATAACTATTTTGAGAAATGGGATTAATCCTGGAAGACGTGTGCCTGGATTTGTTCTGATGGCGCTCTACCAATGGTGTCTTCTATTAAATGTCTTGTATCGTTCATAAAATTACTAAATCCGAATATAACTCACTGATTCTTGCTTAGATATCCCGGCGGCAACAACAATATTTCTGAAGTTCTCGAAATGGTAAATTTCCTTAACTAGTGAATGCTCGTATATTCGAGGTACTTTGCGAAAACATTGATTCACAACGAAAGAGCTTACTTTTGTACAAAAGTCAAGTGGTTTTCAAGAGGTAAGGTGTTTTATCATGTGCTTGAATTTCAAGAAATTTTTTTAAGAAAATAATTTCGAAATTTTGGATTTCAATGTCAGAATATTTAACTAGACTATTTCAAAACTTGAATAGACTGAACGTATCTATGGACATAAATCTTCTCACCTCTACCAAAAATAGAGGCTTTCTAGAAATAATAAAGAAAATAACAATTAAAACTAATAGGGAAAAGAAAAATCAGTTACGGCTGTTTTGAAAATATTTCCATTGGTTGGAAAAGGCCATGTAATCGATTTAATTGTGGAACTTTTAAAAACTCTGGAAGTTAATCAGTTATTACTTTCCCTCTATAAACACTGAATACGATTGTATTAGAAGCCTCTCACTGACGTTTAAACTTATAGCGTTGGCTTATTGATAACAGAATAGGAACTGGTCACTATCTGCTGATCGTGGGTTACAAATCAAACATGGGTCTCCATTAATCAATTTTTTGTATTTCTTTTAAAGAATATCTTTCAATAGATAGTAAAGCATTGAATATTTCGATATTTTTTCCCACGTTATACTTCCGCAATTTAGGATTGTCTGCACTTAACATTAAATACAGAAATAGATAAAAATATTAGATGCACTGATAAGGAAATGAGCATATTCATCAGATAAGGACTAACATTATCTGTCTATATTTCTGAGATGAGGTATTATGTACACTATTTACATTATTAGGACTATTGTCCTCCTCTTTGTCGCCATATTTATTAAACGTTTCGGCCTTTATACGCTCCGGCCTTCTTCAGGTGGTTGGAATGTCGAACTGAACCCTTTATTACGCTCACTGGGGTAGACTGTTCTAGTTCCACGTGCCATGTTTTTAATGGATGTCAGTTATCAGTTATGTCCTGTTAATTCCCCTCCCCAGTTTCTCCACTGCCTTAACCAGGCATTGAACTCACACTCTTTGGGTCCTGTCACTGGATCTAACCAACGGCTTTATCCACTGTGCCAGTGTGAGTTCAATACCAGGTTAATCTTTAAAAAACAAATTTTTTCTTAGTTTGTTACAATATTACTAAACACCCCCGTCTTTTTATTGAAAAAGACACTTTATTTTCGAATTAAATATTAATATAAATACTCTGTTAATGTTTTTCAAACAAATTCAATCGATTTATCTAAGTTCATTAACCTTTTACTATTAATAAAAAATAAATTTAAATTATATTTAATTTTGTGTGTGTGAAGGAAATAAACATTTCTCTGTAAATGAATTTAATTACTATTTTGAAAGATACACTGAAAATTTAGTTTTGATCGCTTGGTTAAATTTTGTTACACTTTGTAATTGAGAAGAACTTCAGTTAAATAAATATAAAAAAACACAAGTTACGGTCAACATTAAGATTTAAGATTTTCGAAAAAAAATAAATGGCTCGCTATATATTTTTAAAATGAGTTGATTTAAAATTGTTACAAACCCAAAAACAATGAATTTAGTTTTAAGATTGAAAAAAAATATTTCCCGTAAGATGGCCGTAAAATATTAATAAAATTGAATATCTTTTAGATATTCATTTTTTAAAAAATTGATTTTCTTTACTGTAGATATGGAAATAAATTCAAGAGAATAGAAATTTATATATATGTTTTGAAATTCAGCAGAATTAAAAAGTAAAAAAAAAAAAAAACGAAAAATTATTCCCGCTCGTTTTTAATTCTGAAAATTTCGAATGCAATTACTACGTATCAATTTTAAAATATCTTCGTAAATATAAATCATACGATGATAATTCTTAAAAAAAAAAAATTGGGTGGTGGGGTTATATATATATATATATATATATATATATATATATATATTTATTCCAGTTCAAGGAAAACATTAGTGTTACTAATTCACAAACAAGAGAATGTTAACATCGAAAAACAAATATTCCTTTTTAATATGTGGAAATATCCACTCTGTCTGAAGGTCGCAAGACCGGAAACGCGAGTAGCAAAATTATTTTAATATATACAAACTTTTCTCTCGTTGGAACAACTATAACCTCTTCTGTCTCCCTCCCTTATATATATATATATATATATACACTAAAAAAAATTAGTCGTTAATTATTGTAATTTTAGAGATACGCATACACATTGCCTCTCTCTCTGTTATCCAACTCCTCTTAGGGTTTTGGAGATAGACCAATATAACCATATATATCTTGAAACTACATTCCCCAGGCTACTTGGATAAGTATTTAATTTTAATCGAAAGGTGGGGTATCTCATGAGGTTTTCACAAACGCCAAGCTGAAATGTTTCCCTTAAATTAAATTTGAACAAAGGAACAATTCCTATCCAAAATATGGAAAGCCATAAGATAGAGGTCACATCGGCAAGATCGAGTAATATTTAAATGCATCATTTTTCTACACAAATCATAATGATTTAAAATTTCTTTACAAAAAAGTGACATGCAGCAAGGCGCAAGTAATTCGACTAGTACGTTTCTGTAGAAGTTGGTGTGAATACTAAAGAGCATTCAAAAGCTTTATTCTATAGCTTAAAAGAAAAAAGACTGGATATGTCTTGGCAGTTTTTTGATTTGGATCAGTCTTATCAGTAGGATCTGAGATCACACACACTCACACTCTCTCTCTCTCTCTCTTAATGATTGGTAATTCCATCATTACTGAAGAAAAAACAAACAACTTTGCTTTTCTCCACCTCACTATAAAAACTGTAAACTGAGATCATTGTTTACATTTCATTAAAGCCTTCTGTTAGAAGAATTGGGCAGAATATTTTCATTGCCGAAAACGATTTTCATATTAGAATATCGACAAGACATAGAACTTAGACAGATCAAAATAGTTATTTTACTCTTGTAAATATTTGCATAGTCAGCTTTGTGAATTTTACAAGTATACTAACGGTAAAAAGTTCTAATTAAAACGTGAGAAAGACTTCGGCTTTATATCTGTCCGACATGACGATACCTATAATGCCAACAGATATACCCGTATTTCTTATCGCCGTTATTTTAGTGGGTACACTTGAGCTGACATTCCTGTTTTATTTATATTAAACAATGAAATGAATATCAACTGGCCTAGATCGAGATGTCCCACTAAAAGAAAATGTGATTCCCGACAGCAGTCTAATCTGTAATCCCATTGCCATCAGGGATAACCCTCCTTTTAAGGTAGTGTCCTATCAATTAAGATACAAGAAAGCCATTATGATAAAACAAGGTTATAGACGTTTTAGAAAAATTCCGCTTGATGTAATTTATTGCTTGTCTAAGAAATCTTAATACTTTTTATTTTTCTCATTTAGAGTACAAAAATCTTGACTTATACTGCACCGTTCTTGTAATGCCAACGAATACTCGTTGTCACTCTCATAATACTGGTTGTAGTAGAGGCTCTGTAATCGCAGATACAACTATAGTAACGCCGTTGAATAATGCCGGTGTCAGACGCCTTTGAATAGCACTCGCACTAATAGTATTTGCTCGATAATGGGATCGTCTGTGTTTTCTCATTGGCGATCTATGTTCAACGTTTTGGCAGCGACACTTTATTCTTATATAACAACCGTGGAAGAATATGGTTTGTTTTAGGTTGAGCTTGTTTGTTTCGCGTTTTTTTATCTTTTTATTTAGACAGCTGTCAAATTCATAATGCATAAAAGGTGGCAAAGAATACTTGTTTAACAGTGCGAATCACTTGTCGATTTGCACTGATATTGTTCCCATTTTGCCTGTTCATGAATATGCTATGGCTGTCTTCGGGTATCGGTCAAGTTTTTTTATTGCACCCTTAATATCTTCAATAGTTAAGTGATACGCTCTTTCTTTTAACTCGTTACTTTAAAATGTCCAGCTTCATCGAATATCATACAAATAACGAAGATTTGTGAATTAAACTGAAAATTCTTTTTCAAGTCCTCATTATATAAGTGTAGATCACAAATGTCGAAGCTTGACTTTTAATGTTATACTCGAATTTATCAGACACGGTTCAAGTCACTGAAGGTAGTGTATGATGTACTTTATGTTAAGATTGTAGTGTTGGATAATAAAAATAAAAAAACTGGAAAAAGTAATAAATTCAAAACAATAAAGACAAAAACTTTGGAAGATGTAGCGGGCGAAAATAAAAACACAAAAACAAAACACGAAAATGCCATAATCGTTCTGGTGAACTTTCCCTTAACATTGAAGTATTTATTTAAAATACACAGAAGCTACATTCCAGCGGTGGGAAAGTGAAGCCGATATGACATGTCAGGACCAATAGCATTGCAGATTCTTTGGATTTTATGAAGAATCTCTAAATATATAGCAGGAGCGCCAGATCAGATATTTTATAAGATTCTTTCGAGAAAAATTGTCTAGCCCGACACAGTGAACCAACTTTCCTAGCAGCAATGCAACCCTAAACCTAGAACTCGGAGCTTTAAACATAATGTTATCTGCCAGCAGCTACTCCTTTCCCGCTTGACCTCCTTTGTCGCCGCTTTTCTTACTGCTGCTATTTTAAAAGGAACCGGAAGTCCAAACCTAATCAGGAAACTCTGGATAAAACTAGGGCGGTGTGTGAACCGGACGATAGGCTAACCAATCTACTAAGATATATATCCAGATATCTAAATCGTCATTCACAAATTAAACTACAGTAATAGTATTATACAAAGCGCTTACAGTCATATCACGTCGAAACACAGGTTCTTGTTCGATGACCGAAGTTAAGCAATGGTCAGTACCTACATCGGTGACCGCTTGGGAATGCTAAGTGTCGTAAAGTTGGATATTTCTATGTAGTGTTTCATCCTGCTCATTTCATATTTAGTAAAGTTAGCTACCCTTCAGCTTGTAGCTAACGAACCGGACATAGTCTGCACTATCGACAGTGTCGAGAATAGGATTACTATCCATTACTTTGTGTAGTAAAATCCGGATGTCAATGCTGATAAAAAAAATATAAACGGCCAATATTTACCTATTGTGAAACACAGTATATGCTAATGAACTCTAATATAAAAGATTAACATTTTCCTATCTCTGAAACAATGCTTATAGACTAGACTATAAAATGATTGATTGCTACATTGAATAACCTAATTCAGGTTGATATGACGTAAAATGCACCAACCTAACGAACTTTTTCACCTTTGCAAAGGACAAAATACGACGGAATCTGGGCGGGAAGAGATCGTTTTGTCGTTAATAATTGCCCCCAACGTTAAACACACAAACACGTTGTTGGTTGGAGTATGCCAATGAATGTGTTTGCACAAAGATCTTTTCACTAACTTGTCATTTTATAGAAAAAACAAACCTCAGAGTAAAACAAAAATGAAATTTATTCCTAATTGTTTCTGTAAAGCTTTAATTCTGTAATATTTTACACGTGCAAATTGTTTTCTATTTTAATTACATAAAGTCACCTGACATTCCCACTTTATAGAAAAGATGAGCGTAAATCTGACAGCAAGCCAGAAAGTTCCCCCTCCCGCCAACACCATAAGGAGAGAACTATCTATTCTGGAGTAATTGTTTGCTACACTAGCTTGCTATCCATTGTTTCACTGCTATGGTGAGGCTCTAGGTAGCCTAGCGGGACACTTCGTCGATGTGTAAGGGTTAACAAGCTGATCTCGCTAGATCAATTACGACTGAATAGCGAGTTCGAGACTTATTTCGTGCTCTACGCTTTCGGCCTTGTGCCACACCTAAGCTACGTTTTAGGGTACTTCGACGTGATATAATAGCCCAATTGTCTCGCTAGAACAATTCCGAGTTTGATCCTCACTGTGTGGCCCATACTTTCGGCCTTCTACCACATGTAAGCTATGCTTCAAAGTTACCATTGCTTCATGGCGATGATTTCTAATACGCTAACTTTGAAATTACTTCCTTGCTTATTCAGTAGATTTTAGTAAGTCATCGGGATCATTTAATTTAATTAAATTCCTCTCCCAAGCAAGCCAACTCAGACGCAAAGGATTAATGAGTGAGGATCTGAGAAAAGCGAAATATCGAGCGAACAGAAAAGATGGGAGATAACGATTTGCATTTAAGTTTTTGTACATTTTTATTTTTTGGTTAAATGACCGCTTATTTCTTAAGTACAAAAACTTAGCTACAAAAATAAAGAAGCTTTACTGCATTTAATTAGCTTTTTAAATGTCATGTCCCAGTCCTAATTCTCCACCTACAGCTCTTTGATTTGATATCCATTCTTGGGAAAGATAATACAACGGTTTATATTTGCCTTCCTCTCAACGGGTTTGAATTCAGATAACTCCTACAAGTCCTAGACTGACTGCCACCCGTCTACCCTGCTTAAATAGCTAGATAAGACTGGATCATATCTCCCCGCACTCATTTTTTTTTTCTTTGGTAAGTGGACGCAACAAACTAGGTTTGAATTTGAACCCTCCTCGCCTATTTTCTTATCCGAGCCGATAGGTTACATTACTTGCAATTAAGCACTATTAACAGTTGTAAAATTAACTTAGTCGTTTTTCTTTATTCTCTTGCTTATACGATACTATATTTTTTTTATTTTATTTTTTTTTTAAATCATAACTTTTCAGAAACCTAAAACTTCATTCGCAGGGATCTATTTGAAATATCATAATTGTGAAGAAGTCGCCTCTTGGCGAATAGATGTTTTGCTGTCATTAATAGCGAAACGTATTTGTATGATAATTAGAAGTAACAACTGGTAAAAAAAAAAAATGAATTCTACCTTTATTTCCTGAGTCATTAAAGAGTTAATTTTGTCTTCAGATTTATCAGCAAAATGAAAAACAATGATTTTTACTGTTTATCAACCTTTTTTATTTTGTATTATAAGCATTCTTGTCGGAAAATTGCACGGGAATATTTTATTTATTTTTTGTTATCGAAACCGTTAATGTCTGGGCTTTAACTTGGTCCACTCCGTGTAGATCTGTTTGTTTCTACGTTCATATACCTCATTGTGTTACTATTGCCTGTGTAATGCGGTATACGAATTAATAAAGAAACAAGGATCTACACGGAGTTGACTGACTACAAATTCAGTTTCAATCCCCCCCAAAAAAAAACATGCTCTCTAGCAGAAGCGATTGACAAGGTTATTATCCTTCTTAAAAATTCCAACGAATTTCTCTTACACACATGGTTTCTTTCACTTCCTACTGAACACTATCGTGCGATGGTAAAACGCATTGTCTGTAAAGTTTTCTTTCTCATATCTCTCTCTCTCTATATATATATATATAATATATATATATATAATGATACTATTCTACATCCCTCCCACAAACACAAAAATTCAGTTAGTTTTGTCTACAAATAGCAATGATGCCACAATTCTTAAAGACATTGTTTAAATTTTACTAAACTTCAATGAAAACTAATTTCTGCAAATCGACTACATTATCTGGACACCTGGTTGTGCGTAGTTAAGTTTTATTGCTTATTTTTAAACAGAAATCTCTCCGCTTTTATTAGTCAGCACGAGTGACATTTTCTGAAGGTCTTTTAAAGTCACGTAATTTTTCATCACTAATCTGTCAGCTCTCCTCAAAAGAACACAATTCATGATCTAAAAGACTACACGTCTCGTGTGACCACAATGAACATTACGTAAAAACTGGTCTTTAGTCTTTTAACAAGCAAATTCTGGGCATCAAAGGATTGTCGGCTTAACTTTACAGCCTCCTCCAAATCTGCGATTTTATTTACGGATTTTAAAATGAATATTAAAGATGTTTTATTTCCCGTTTATATCATTATCCTGAGTGTGAACAGCCATATTTTAGAATGCAAGTTAACGTTTACACAGTTGGTAACAACCTGAAAAATTACAAATGTAGATCAAAAAGCTGCAAATATGGAGCACGTAATGGGGAGCAGACTCGCTATTTAGTTGTAATTGACCACTTGGGAATATCAGGTGCACTAAGTTTTTATGTTCTAATGGATAATGGCTGCGACTTTAAAATCGGAGTGTCTAGTTAGTTTTATTCACTTTAACGCAGCTACGAATCCACCTCCCCTTTTCCCCAGCTATGGGTTAATTAGTAAAACAAATCGGTAAATAATTTCTGGAAAAAAATTCTTGTACTGTAAAAATATTTTCGGGCTTTAAATAACTTGCAAAAAGTTTTTAATAAAAACGTAAAATGTCGGTCACTAAGCCGAACTAAACTTTCAATAAGAAATTGTATTTTTAAATGTATTTTCGTTTTCTATTGCGTCATACCAATTACATAACAAGTCTTCAGTTTTAATTTATGCTGGCATCGCCCATCAAAATTTTTTACCTTTAGATTTGAAGGCTATTAAGTTAATAATTGAATAAACTTGTGTTCAACGGCTATGAAATACCAATGAAAATTCTCCGATGCATCAGGTTAGCAACAAATAAGTTCATTAAAGAGTAAGAATGTAATGATTCAAAAGTGATAAATTTTTCCATTTCACTGAGTCAGACGTTAAACCCATGATGGTCTCTGATATCTTCCGTCATTATCCGTAATCAAAACTAATGATTTATTGTTTATTCTGAGGTCATGTCATGCTAGCAAGCAAGAATTACGTTTCTTGGAATGAGCTGAGTTTGATTCAACGCCAGAATTATGGCGCATTAGTTAACGATTCCATTTAGTTTCGGTTGGGTAGCATACTGCCTTATCGGCAAGGAAAGCGGTCTTCAAATTCTGATGATTTGTTTCGATCACTTTCGCATCGATGCCATTGTAAAAAAAAAAAAGCCATGAATCCATCTATACTTCCTCTTAGTTACGATTTAAATGACACGCCCAACTGAACACTCGGTCCAGTCTAAGACAACTCCGAAAAAAAAAATAGAAATCGTATTACCGTATGTACAAGAAGTTTTGGTATTTCTCAGATAACGAAAAGTTATTTGAAAAGCTACAATTGCCTTTCCTCTCGAGGGGCGTGTAGTAAAAAAAATAAATTAAATAAATAAAAAAAAATGACAATGGTAGGCTAAAGACACTGGTTATTTACATTATTCGGACTGTTATACTAATCTTCATTGCCATATTCCGAACGTTTCAGACGTTGTTCGCTCTGGCCTTCTTCAGGAGTTTTTTTTTTTTTTTGTTTTTTTTTTTTTTTTTAATACTGCAGCCTCTGAACAAAATTTACCCGTTAAATCAATTCCCAACGTGGGGTGCATGGTAATATTTTAGTGGGGCATGCGCAGAATGTGCTTCTTCGGCTTACTATACCAGCGTGAGCTCAAATTTAATTTTGCATTATTATTTCAGGATTAAAATGACGAACGTATATATCAGAAAAAGCTTTCATTCAAATATTTTATATTTCTACCTTTCAGATCTCTTATGTTTTAAAACTGTATATATATATTTAACTGTCTTTTTAATTTTTGTCTGTCATGGACGCCATGGTCTTGGAGGCTTGTTTTGAAACCAAGTTAATGGCCTTTTTTAAGCTTCCTTCATGTGAATTGCAGTAAAATTTCTAATATTTAAGAATTGAATATTAGTGGGGTACCAGAATTTTAGAAATAACAAAGTGGGTCATGACCCCAAATTGGTTGAGATCCACTGAGTTATTGATTTGGTCATATTTCGGGTGATGTAGATTAAAAACAAAACTTAATCTCTATGTGCGACAATGCAGTTCTTTTAAATAAAGATGAACTGTCACAAACTTCTATTTGTTTCGTGTGTACATAACATTCTATTTACTGAGGACGAGTTTAACTCGTGCGTCTTTATGTCTGATAATACTATCATGCTACAATATTAGGGGACTTAACAAGGGTCAAACTTACCAGCCCAAGAAAAATGATGGCAAATTATCGCGTCGCATAAGGTGAGATGTAGTGTACAAGTGTATTTCGTAATTATGGCATTGATAGATTACCCACTCGTTGTGGGTTTCTTGAACTGACAAGCCGATTAATTTATATAAGGCACAATGAATCCGTTTTTACGTTTTTTTTTTTTTTTTTTTTTAAAAAAAAAAAAACTAAAAAAAACTTTCAAACTTGTCATACGCCTCATGCTTTTCTTCAGCCTATTTTAATTCATGGGTCACTCACACTAATCAACTTTATTTGTGGTAATATCATTTGTCTTGCCCTACCTTTTTGAGTTGGAAATAGACAAGTTGTGATTTTTTTTTTTTTTTTTTTTTTTTTTTCTTTAAGAAAATCCACTTGGGGAAATCGCTATTCCAACCACCTTCATCATCCCTTTTATTAAATATTCAAATTAAACGCTTCAACATAAATGATCACAACTTTCCTTAATATCGAGTGTTTGGAGTGAGTTCTTGTTCACAACTCGAATGTAAAATTAATCTCTTGGTATCTGTCTATATTTCTGAGATGAGTTATGTAAATTGTTTACACTATTTGAATTGTCCTCATCTTTATTGCCAACGTTTCGACCGTTGCATGCTTCAGGTGAATGGAATTTCGAATCGACCCCTTATTTCGTTCACTGGGGTAGATTGTTCTAGTTCCACGTGACGTGCCTCCTCCGGATATCAGTTATCTCCCTTTTTAACTCTAAGTTTTGTTCGCCTCTGCTGTAGCCATTTATTGAACTCGCAAATCTTTGGGTCAAATCACTGGACTTAACCATCGCTTTTATCTACTGGATCATGTCTTTGAGGAAAATCAGTCGGTACATAAATTTTATAAATACTCTGGAGTGCATTGGAAAAAGACAAATCGGTCTGTTTACATATTATATTCAAATCCTTCGAGGAGCAGACCAAGCATAGATATATTAATAACAAGGAGTCCTTAATCAAAATGATTTCAAGAGTCCCAAAACCTGAGGAAAAAAAATTAGAGCACTATTAACTTTCACTTAGGTCACGGATAAAACGCGCTGGGTAGAGGACACCAGTAATTAGGTCACGAACAGAGGGCCTCGGTATGAAGTGTATGCGGGTGGGATTCTTGTTTGTTTTGGGTTTTTTGTTTGTTTTTTTTTAAATAGATTCAATAAAGGACACAGCGGCTAAAACGATACAGACGTGAAAGTGAGATGAAGGGAAAATATTGAAATAGCGTCTTTGTTAAATTCGATCCTTAATCTATAATAGTTTGACTCCATTGGGACATTTGATCATTAGTGCCATGACAGTGTGGTGTTGTAGTAGGGTCGCAGGACGGAGGATTCCCCTGTTCGATGGGATCAACGGCTATGTGTCCATGACCAAAGAAAGTTGAGAGGGCATCGGCTTTGGTTTGACCTGGAGAGGAATGGGGTTTTCCAGTTTTTTTTGTTTTTTTTTTTTGTTTTTTTTTTGTTTTTTTTTAAGCATTGTGCCCCAAGCAAGGCGTAAAGCCACTAGGATGCAGGGGGTTGCGGAAGATTTGGAGCGAGAGCAGATAAGAGTGATAGGAGAAAGGAAGAGAAGGATAGTGGGTAGATCAAGGTAATTGGAGATGTCGATTGACATTACATTTGAATAGTTGGAGATTATAGCTTTCAGGGAAACAGTAATTGGGGAGGGTGTTCCACTGGCGAGAGGTGCGAGGTATGAAGTTTAGTCGAAAGCGGTCGAAATTACAGAACATTTGGACAGTTCCTATACAATCTGTCCAGAAAAGAAAACACGTGAAGGAATACAAGAAAGATATTGATCGCAATGCCTTGAGCGTAGTCTTTAATGAAAAAAACACACTATTTTATATATATATATATATATATATATATATATGACAATTTTTTTATGCACGATTTTGTTCTATTCACAAACAGGCTTTCATCTTGCGATGATGCATTCTTATACAAAATATAACTTGAAATATGCTAAGTACATTCCATTCAATATGTGTGTATATATGATAGTGGTAGTAGTAATTATGATTATTTATTATCTAGAGACTTTAAGGCACTTATGTATATTTTCTTATTTTTTTTTTTTAATTCTTTTAAATGTGGGTCTGGGATGTCAATTGTTGACAATAAGTGACTACTTTATTACTCTTTAGCCACTCATTAAGTTGATACTAAGGTAACTGCAACATATTCTTCTACATGTGAGAATGCAGAGACAAATGGGTATAAGAATATGCATTCTTAGCTTTCTGTATTTGAATGACTTAAGCATTGTCCTGTCGGTTAATTTAAGGCAATTAATGTAAAGAAACCTGTTTAGACGCACTAAACGCAGACTTTTTTTCTTTGTCTGCCCCTGGGCCTTGACACCTGCAAGTAGGACTTTACTGTTTCTTTTTCTTTCAAAAAAACACATCAATCACAGTAAATCCCCCCACAAGCTCTTTTGTTTCTCTTTCTCTTGTCGCCTGCCTCGAACTGAATTGATTTCTACGCCGAATTTTCTATTAATTGCATAAGCTTTTCACGTGCGTTAGACAATATTACTAATTCATCTAGTAGAGGTATTTCTTGTCTTGATTTGTTTTAGAATTTAGGGGCGCTTCGTGATCTTGTGCAATCTCCATTGCTCAACGAATGGCGAGGTAATAAAATTTGCCAGTTTGTGTGTGGGTTTTTTTTTGTTTTCACTGACAAAAGTATACCAACCTCCTGTGTGCCGTATCCCTTCAGGACTCTGATCATGACTCTCCACAATTTCCTCTCATCTGTAGCTCTTAGTAAATTTTGCCATTTTGCTGTCTTTGCTAAAGCCTGTTCTGTTAACCATTTATACAAGCTCGTTAAGTTAGACGCTGATTTTTTTTTTCCATCGTTGTTGCCTTTATCCTATCACTCTCCAATTTTCCAAGCCTTCCTTCCACACTGTGACCTAGAAAGTTTTAACTCTCAGATGTTAAATATGTATCCTTTATTTTCTGTTTCCATTAAAACTTTATTGTTCATATGCTCAGTATCCTTCTGTAGAATACGATTTCTATCGTCTAAAGTTTCTTCTGTGCAGATTTGTCCAGCATTCACTGTCATATACAAGAATTGGAGTTTAAGTTCAGTATCTTTTTTTTCTTGTTTCTAACTAAATTTTTCTGTTTCTTTGTCTTTTGGAAGGCATCTTTCGCTTTGCCAATTTGCCTTCGTTTTTCGTTCTCATTTTCCGTCCTCTTTTAAAATACATCGCCGTATGCTGACCATTGTTCGATAATACTTTCTTTTCCTCTGTAAGACTTCTTGTCGTAAAGTGACAATTTGAAAATAAGTTTTTGTGGTCATTGCTATAGCAATAATCATCCACTAGTGTGGCTATATCTCTAAACATAGGTACCTCCATGAGATCGCTAAAAAAGAGCATAGCATGACGAAAAAGACGCCAAACTTGATGAAAACAAAACTTTATCGTCTAAATGTTTATTATTAAAAATATCAAAGTATTTTTGGGATATTATTTTTTTTTTTTACATTTTTAATCGTTCCTAGAACGTCCAAAATTTTCGTTAAAATTTTTTTTTTCTTTTGAGTCAGAAAAGTTGACACATAATCATGTCAACCCTTTTTTCCATTTTTATAAAAAAAAAAAATGAAAATCCCAGTTTGAAATTCTTTAAAAAATTCAATTATAATTTTTGAAAATTATTTTAAGAAAATTAGAAATTATTTATTTAGAATATTTTGAAACAAGTATTAATTAGTTTTGCGCCGAAAAGATGTAGTTTGAAAATAAAAGAAAGCAAGTCATAACATTTCACGTCACTTGACAGGTGACTAATGACAATTTCATCGCGTATTGACAGCTTGCGTGAGGATAAGTTTTTCTACGGAAGGAGAGAAGTAAACTTATTTAGATTTAAGTGAACAAATTTACCTCGTTATTTTTAAGGAAAACTTTCAGCGCTTTTTTTTTTTTTTTTTTAAACTTTGATATTTCATTTATGGAAAAACGTCATAACCGAGATTAATAATTAATACTTGAATAAATTGAATGAAGAAATAATGTCATTGGGTTTCAACTCTGGAATTAAAACAAACTAATAAAGAGAAGTATGAATCACAAAGCAATGTAAATATTCCTTAAAACAAAAAATACAAAAATTTATAGTGGTATTTTGATAAATGGATGATAAAAAAAATCAGTACTTGATGGATATTTTTTTTCTTATAAGAAAAATATGTAAATGAAATGAATTAAAATCTCAAAACAATTACAAAATTTAAAAAAAATATAGTGAAAAAAGTAGCTATATAAAAATCAAAAACAAATCAAATGGAAAAATTGAAATAAGACGACTCGCTGAAAACTGTAAAACAACTTCACAAAATTAAAATTGCAATGAATGGTACTTTTAAAAATGTAGTAATGTTGCTGCTGAAAATGGCTTAGGATGGTGTTCAAATTTTTTTAATTAGTAAAAACGCTAATTCAAAATGTTCAACATGTATTTCGCACGAAGAATTTGCAATAATGAAATAGACCTTCAGCGGAGAACGCTTACACTCAAGTCACATGTCGTTTTATTGCTTGTGACCTTCCGTACTTTTTAATTACATTTTAACGATTTTTTTTTTTTTAATGAACACAAAATTACATTTCTTAATTATTGCGGGTTTTCTGATTGGACGAAGCGATACACTTTACAAAGCGCTAAAAATGATCTATCTTATAAGAACATTTACGAAAGTAAATGCGGATTTCAACTAATTTTATATTTTAACAGCTTAAATGTAAAAACCTAAAATAAAGCAATAACAATTGCATTAAAAATTCATTTTTCATCGAAAAATTTTTGCTTTCAGAATTTTGTTCATATTCATAAAAACTAAAAGGAAATGAAAGCACTTAAAATTAAATAATATTTTTGTTTTATTGGGTTTTGTATGTTACAATTCAGGGCTGATTTTTCAGATAGAGGGGGTCCAATAAAAAAAAAAAAATTTGCTTTCCTCAAAGCCTTGTGCTTTTAACTAATATAATCACTAAACTGAATGCGATTGAATTTCTAAAGTCTTCATAAAATTTAGTTATGGGGCTAATAAATATATAAACATTTCTGCCATGACTTTAATAAAAAAAAAATAATTTCGATCATTTGTGAATATTTTCTGAAAGTTTTATTAACTATTTTTATTTTTGCAAGATTTTCCAAATTAATGTCTCATACAAAAAAAAAAAAAAAAAACGCGCTAAAATTATTTTACTAGTCCCGGTGATACAAAAGAAACAAGGTTTTTTTAATCAAAATTTAGTATTTTCTAAAACTTTTTAAAATAAAAAAAATAAAAAAAAAAACAAAAAACTTTGGTCTTTCCTCTTAATAACAAACATTTAGACAATAAAATTGTTTTCGTAAAGTTTGACGTCTTTTTCATCATGCTATGCTCTTTCTTAGCCATCTCATACCTATCTAAACACGTGTATGTGTTTTATTAGGTCACAAATCTGTTTACCTTGAATTCCATTCACCACCTATGGACCCATTCTGGATAATCGCTCGCCAGTGATTTTAAGCTTAGTTGCTGAAATCTATTGTTCCTGCTTTAAACTCCAATCGGCATCAATGTATGACCCTACTTGTACTGGTTCAGTTACCCGAGTTGTCCTGATAGAATGGTTACCAATAACGGCTAGAGAACGGTTTGCTATATTATTTAACCCATAGCTGGTTGAAGATATGGATGCATATCCTTTTTCCAAGGTGTAAGTAAATACACTGAATTCGAACCTTTTCACATGTTTTTTCATTCCGAGCCGCTGTATATTTTTATAATTTCTATTGAAACCGCCGCTCTTAACCTCTTCTCTAGCGTAGACCTGTACATGTTTTTTTACCGAAAGTCTTTGAAGACACTGACGAATAAACACGTCCAAAACATAACTTTTTTTAAAAAAACAGCCTCAGATGTGTTTATACGTCGATTTTGATTACTTTTATGCAATTCTGAGCTTGAAACGAATTCAATTGTCAAGTTCTAAGTCTAGTAAAGAGTGTTTCAAAGTGCCTAAGTTTCTTAGTTACTATATTAAAAACAAATTAAAAAAAAAATCTTAAAATGAAAAGTTTTTTTCCCCAAAAATAATCGGCGAGGAAGGGGTTAAAATATAAATGACGTCAGAATACTTTTCTTCATTCTTCTTATTAATCAAAATATACCCTGTTCTCCAGATTTCTTTGCGTTCTAGAAACTAAGATACCCTTTGTCAATTTTTTTTTTTTGTATCTACTGAAACATGGAGAAAGCTTGTGTCAGTCTTGTTAACAAAATGATGGTTCACTCTAGCTTTTGAAATATGTAGATTTTTCTAGGGTAACAGAAAATGTGGACAAAGAATATGAATTCTGAACAGGAGTTCCAGTTTATCCAGGAACAATCTCGTCAAAAATAACTTAATCCGTTGTAAGCGGTGATCTTAGAAACTGCATGCGAAATTGGAACAGACGGATGGACGAGTCTTGAAACACAAGTCGTAAATCAAAGTAGCAATCGACAAATAATGGATAACTGATATAAAATATTTTCTTAGACTACCTTTGGAAGAGAACGAAACTGGTACGCGGGATAATCCTGGCCACCACTTAGCTGCCAAAGCTTATTCCGTCCAGCTGCAAAATGACACTCGCGAGAATTTCCGAATATTACATCGCTTGGAACTCAGTTTTGCCTTCTCGGTCTCTTTTCGACCAACCTTAACATGGCTCATATTTTAGGCATCCGATCCAAATAAAGAAGTCGGTCGTCGTAAAGAAAATTTAAAGTTTTGCAAAGTAACTAGTCCAATCAATCGTTACCATCTTCGCAGTCGAAGTCCGCCGCAGTTACCTGCCAAGCCGCCGGGAAGAGAAAAGAGATTGTCGCCGTGAAAATTCGATGGCTGCTACTAAGGAAAGAAAGCGTCTAACCTGACAACTGTAACCCCCACCAACACGCAAACGTGAAAGAAATAGCACGTTTCATCCAGTGCGCCCGTAGAAAAAAGAAAAGACCAACAAAAGAAAAAAGGATATATATATATATATATATATATATATATATATATATATATATATATATATATATTTTCTTTCAGTTATACTTTTTTGTGAATAAACTTAATATGGCTCATCGAAACCTCAATGTCACAACGTGACCATTAAAAGCAAATGTAACCCGTAACCGAAAATAGCCTTAAGACGGTTATCACGATCCGACTGTAAGAACTCGGTTACAGCCTGCCAGAAATCCATCTATTAACGCTCATCGGACTTATTCCAACTATACAATGTTTTCTGACAGAATTAGAAGCTCTATCAGGATTTAATGTCAGCCACGATATTAACATAAGATATGCAGATAACATCGTGTTGACAGCAGACAGAAATGAATCAAGAATTCTTACAGAAGGTAGTGAAGGAAAGTGGATGAACACCAAAATCCGAAGAATTACTAGTATAGCGAAAGTAGTCTTTCAAAAACTGAGTATTAAGAAACGGGAAAATTAAATTAGATACCAAGGGGATTGAACTGTTACGTAATATCAGTCCTCCTATATGATATTGAATTCGGGATAATTTCTAACATGAAGCAATAGAAATGTGGTTTTACAGAAGGATGTTGAGAATACTATGAAATGAATATGTGAGTAATGAATTTTAGAGAAACTGGAAGCAAAAAGGACATTTACAGGACATTGAAGAGGAACAGAAAAACAACTCATGACCTCTAACGAGCATGCTTAAATACTTATGGCAAAACAGGGTTCGAGTAAGAGCTATGATTTCATACTTCCTAAAAGAGTATGGCACATTGAAGGTAGCACCATTTTAAAATGATTAATATTTTGTTCCATTCAACTTTTAATCGCTTACTTCTTTGTAATGCAAGGTTGTAACAAATATTATTAAAACTAAAATATTAAGTGTTAAAAATTTGCAAATACAAAAATTAAATTTTACTGTAATTCTTACTTTAAAAAATCCCACTTTTTTATTTTGATTTAAATATATTGGTTAAATCACTTTGAATAATTTTATACGGAAATGTTCTTGATAAATTTTTATGCTTAGTAACTTCTATAATACTTGTGGTCTATGAATTAATTTTATTTTATCATTTCACCCCTCCAGTCAATGTAATAAAGCAACGAGGGGTTACGTAGGGTGAAAGATAAAGAAAACCATTAAGGAGCGAGAACAATGAGGAATAGACAGTAGATAACGATTGACATTGGGTTTAATTTTGAAGATCAAATTTGTCTGGAAAGCAACAAACCTGAAGAGTTCCACAGGCGAGAAAAGCCATTGGCTAAGAATTTACGGTTACATCTAGCCAATTAGACTGTAAAATGAGACCTAGCTGCCAATCTAGAACTGCGCTTAAATTCATAAAGTTACGTAGCATAGTGTTCATCAGAACAATTACCATGAAAGTATTTATATAAAAAAAGTACAATAAAAGTACATTACGGCGATAAAGAATATTAGCACATTACTACTGTTAACAATGAAAAAAACAATTACCTGCCTCGCATTGTGATAAAATTCTGGGTTTATCACTTTTTTTTTTCTTATACTTTCCTGTACCTTGATAAACATAAATGTTTATGAATGGTTTATTCAAGTTCTTTATTTGAAAATGGATGAAATATATATTTTTCTGCTTTGTCAAAGCAAAATTACGTTTCTGACCAAATTTAGAGATCATACAAATAGTAATGTTAGCCGTTTCCCTACAAGGAAACACTTGACATCCATTGACCAAGCAGCCAGTACTGTTTTCGGTTTAAGTTTTTAAAATCTATCTACTAAAACAATTTTTTCAAGAATATATATATATATATATATATATATATCCCCTCCAAGTCGTTTTTTTTTCTTTACAGTATTGATGACAGAGATTCCTGCCTAACCTTTTCACGTGTAGTGTTAAATTTCTACATCTTGATTCTCGTTATTTTCTCTTAGAGTTACGTATGCTAGCAATTTCAGTTTCTGCTGTTAAGTCCCCCAAGTAATGTTTTCTGTTATTTGGTACAGTTTGTAATTCCTTCATAGAAGGATGATCTTTACCCAGACCCTAATGACTCATTCACTCAAAGCTATTTTTGACCATTGATCTTAGAAAGCGGTTGACAATTTAGATATTTCTGAACAAGTTTGGCGCTATACATGATTTTCATATGAAAGTCTCGTTAGATCGAGACGTTTTGAAAACGGTAGTCTAGTTTTCGGGGTCTTGTAACAATTTGTGGTGTTGGGTGAAACTACATCTGTCACAGTTTATTCTATGTTCAATTTCTTTTTCTCCTATACTAAATTTGTTAGATTTATACCCAGAGTAATCTGAAGTGTTTTGGTATTTACTAATTATATAAATTTAAGTCTGCCATCGTTTAGTTTTCAGAAGTTTGTAGTCGCTATTTGTGTGTGTCTTTCTGTATTAAAATTCGGCCCATATTGATGACTTTTTTTATTTTTAAAGAATTATGTAGTTTTTGAATAAGCATAATGGAATCTTATTTAAAATTTCGAATCGTCCAAAAATCTCAAACCTGTGGTCCTATGCAGACATCAGCGGGATATGAAACCTACAGGTATCCACAATTGGCGAGAGCATGGACACGGAGAAATTTAAAGTGAACGATTCTTCCCTGAATAATCAAATTCAACGTTGGTCTCTTCACTTGTTACTGCACAGTGTATTCTATGTAATTTAGTAGACGTTGATCAACAATACTTTTATTGATATTCAAGTGTTTCAGGGCCAGGTAACATAATCATTAGACCTTGAAAGGTAGACGAAATATTAGTCAATTGAGTCATATTTCTAGCTTTGGTGGAGGAGACGGTATAAGATTATAGACACAGCGTGACAGTATGGTGGTGTTTTTTGCTTTCTAATGGTGTGGTAGATTTTCTGTTAAGTTCCCGGTGTACACGATTGAATACAGGCGTTTCTTAGGTGCAACGTACATAGATCTTGTTGCAGACTGTTTTTAACCCTTTTCAGGTTGACTTTTCCGGCAAAAATGGAATCCATAAATCCGAAAACACATTGGTAATGGCACACCAGTAATATTAGCTGTTTTCTGATGAGGAAATTTCCAGTATTCATTGACTGAGCAGTTAGTGCTTTTGTTCGAAATTTATAAAATCCTTCTGAAAGAAAAAATGTTTCTTCAGGAAAATGGATCCAGTAGATGTTATCGCTCTTTTCAGTATTGATGGGGGGGGGTCCCTCTTTGCCTTTTTGTTTTTGAATTATGTGCAATGTCAACATTGATCATTATTTTCTCAGTTACATGTGCAACCCATTTTAGTCATTGCCGTTGTTAGAAGTGATGTGGTTTCTATTAAATGGTATAGTTCTTGTAATTCTACCATACCTGTCCAGGTTCGAGGCCTACGCGCAATCACTAGATTGAAGCCATTTTAATCATCCGAGAAAGCGGTGGTATACAGCCGGCAGTTTAGATATCTATTGACGAGTCTGGCCCCCTTGGTGTGTTGTGTAATGCTGTTTTGTAATGGTGTGTTGTGTTGCATAATGGTATGACTTTTTTTTGCAACTGATCCATAAAGGTACTTGAAGTATTTAATATTTATTAATTCCATACCTTCAATTCATATGATTCAGGGTACATACCATCACTTATTTCAGTTAAATTCCAGATCATTGTTTCTGTTTTGGAAAGGTTTATCTTCAGTCCTATTCCTTGGAATACTTCGTAGAGAATCCTGAGAGCGTACGATTCCTTTCAAAAGTTAGACAAAAATATTAACAGAATCTCTTTCGGTTAAAACGGACAATAGTGCTGAACTGCAATGTAATATCAATCCTCCTGTATTGTAACGAACGCTGGACAATGGAGTTTGAGGCAACAGATTTTCTACAGAAGGATGCCCAGAACACCATAGACGCTTCATGTGAGCAACGAAATTTTAAGGAAAACGAAAGACACTTATTCTTAAAATCAGAAACAGTTGAAATTTCTGGATACTTGAGAAAAGAAGGCTTGGAGAATGTGACACTCGCATGACAGTAGCAGAAAGAAACGTAAAGGGATGGCAGAGCAGGATCTGGAATGGCTAGTAAATATTGCTTAGATTTCCAAAGAATAGGAAGTTGTGAAGAGCCATTATCACCCTACATTCTGAAGGAACACGGTACATTAAAGAATATTCGGTATGTTTCACGGTGGTAAGGACTTTTTCAACAATAGAATCCAACGCTCCATGTTTGGTCGACACAAAACTAATTCTAAGAACATTTGTTAGTCCATCGCTCACCACATTTAAACTCTAAGCATATGTTGCAAAATCTAAATCTTTTGCAGCAGCACAACAAATGCAAATGGAATGCACCTGGATAAATATAGCCATGAAATGTCTCCACTTCCTAGGCTTTATGCTATGTTGCTTAACCTCCCATTTTCAAGTAAAGGGAGAAATTATTGAATAGCTGTGTAATTATGTGACAAGGAATAAAACATTACTAACAGGGTGAAAGAAATGAATGAAAAATTCGAATTTTACATTCAGTTCTTTTAAAAATTAAGGTATTTTCATAGGAATGTTACTGACAAAATAAACAATATACACTCTTGTGCAAATTAATTGGCACAAAACGAATAATTCCGTTATTTTACTTTTTTCGTATCTTTCCAATGAACATGACACAGTGCCCATGTTAGTCCTTCGTATGTCCATTCCCCGAGCAGAATGACCAGATTCTCGACTGGATTTAAATATAAACTTTCTGGGCTAGTCTATAATACTCTGATTTGCTCACTGGTAAGGCTTGCCAGCGTGTTTGTTTGGCGTTACAATTTCTGTACGCTTCCTTGGAGTAATGTCCATCGCAGACAATGGTCGTAGGACAACTAATCGACAGTCGAGACAATAGTCTGGGCGCGATGAAAATCTAATGCAATCACGGATGACGCAATGTTTTTCAAAGCCAAACAAATTTCATTATACACCCCGAAAATAGATTCATATTACTGCGCATCACTGTAAATGACCTAAGCTAAGGAAAAAACAAATCGATTACACCTTGTCACACCAGTGGGTCTGAAACTGACCGTATGGTAAAAAAAGGGAACTAAAGAGGCTGTTTCAATTAATTTGCATAAGTTTGTACTTCTTGGAACTCTTGATAGAGGATGCTTATTTTTTATTTAAGATCCTCAGACTACTCGCGCAAAGCTTTTTATCACCGTTGATCTTAGGAAACGATTGTCTACATCTGACAGTTTAGGTATTTCTGAACGGGTTTGGTGCCATGCATGGCATCCATATGAAAGTCTCGATTTGACGAAAAAAAAAAGCGATTACACTCTGTCACTTCAGTGGGTCTAAAACTGACCGTATGGTGAAAGAAAGGAAACTAAAGCAGTTGTTTCCTTTTCAAAAGGGTGTATGTATAAAGTAAATACATTGTAAACATTGTAGTTGTGCATTTCAAATGACGTAAATGTATTTTTAATTGTCAGAAATTTCTGTTACTGACAAAATATAAATCGTACATATAAATATTAGTTTAGAGAACTCCGACATGGTGTAATGGTTAGCAAGCTTGTCTCGCATTTACGACTGAGTTGAGTTCGATCCCCACTGTGTGCCCTATACTTTCAGCCTTGTGCCACATCTAAGCTACGCTTAGAAAATCACTATAAAAATATTAGCTTGTTTAGAAAATGTCCGATTTTAGGATAAACCTTTTTGTTGTAATATATTAGTTTCCCAAAAATGTATTACTCGTTCTCAATGATATCGTTAATTTGATGTGATCCTCCCGCGCCCCTGAATGTTGATTGGCCAGCAATGTTTTTCTTTCGTCTCGTGAAAGTCGTAATCTAGTTGCTTGAGAACTTACCAGCAAGTAAGCAAACTATGTAGATTAGCTAATGCTTTCTTAACTTAGCAAGACTTCACACTTCGTAATTGCATTTATAATCATTTTGTGTGAACGAAATCCTAATCGAATCAAAAGCAAAAAAAAAAATCATTCAGCGTGTCATACTGATGAATCTTGTTTGGTGGTGGTATCAGGTTAATGGACAAAATCTGACAATTATTTAAAGACATTTTTATACTTTTTATAGATACAAATATTTAAGTAAATGCTCTGTTTATAATAAACAGTATTAATAACAATTACCGGCCTGAATGTTCAAGAAATTTTTCATAGAAAATATTTGTACTTCGACAGGAATCGAACATGTATCCTATACGGAACAATCATATAGCCTGACGTGCCTTTAACCGATTTGGCCAGAGGAGCGTTCGATTAGCAAGGTCAATTTTACTATCTTTAAACTACAATCTTCCATGATTCTCTCGCATACATTCATATCTGCTCATGGTGTAAACAAATGACGTCATACATGAATGTCCGAGAAATTTTTCATAGAAAATATTCGTCCTCCGGTAAATGTTGTTTAATAATGTTTATTATAAACAGAGCATTTACTTAAATATTTGTATCTATAAAAAGAATGTATAAACATAAAAATGTCTTAAAATAATTGTCGGACTTTGTTCATTTCATGTTATTAATGGGAAGAGACTATTAGCTTACAGCTATTTATTCATATGCGACTAAATTAATTATTAAATCATTGCAAAAAAATCCGTGCCCATTTTAAAAAATTAAAAACTATGAAAATTGGGCACAAATTTTTGCAATGAATAAGTAGTTCTTGATTGCTCGCAACCATGTCCGTGGCATGGTGGTTCTTCGCCATGAAGGTTCAAAATGGTGGAACTAAGGACTGTAATTCATTTGAACACTTTCCATGAAAATAGTGATAGACCATCGAGAAGCTTATCACTTTCATCTGTGGGGGAAAGGGGCTGTAGGGTGGAAAATAACTCATCACGCACAAACACACGGAAACACTTTTGGATTCTTATCGAGACTGGAAAGCGCTTGTCTAGATATGTCGGCAATATTTTATCTTTAAAAGCCAGATTACTTTAATCTCCCTTAATATAATTTGCAGTGGACATAACTTATCTTTGCGTTATTCCTGTGAGATGCATTAATATCTCAAGACATTCCTTCGGCCACTTAAGCTTCACTTCATACATGGCCATATTTTTTTTATTACTACTATTTCTAGTAGAGCAATAATTATTAAAATCAATTATAGTTGTCCGGTAGTTTGCATGTGCATTATCCATTGCCTTTGATAAATTCCGTTTTGATTGTTTTTGAATAACGAAAGGTATAACAGGCGCTATGTCTCTTTTTACCTTATTTTTTTTTTCCTTTTAGTGAGAAAAAGGAAGCAAACGTAATAAAGGGGAGATAAACGATGCGATAAAGCACTCAGGCTTTTAACGTCTGCTTCAGTGAAATAGAAAACCTTGTCAGTTTTTTTTTTGGTTTTTTTTTCTCATTTGTACTCTTACTACGAATGATTTGCATTCAGGTTCAAATAATTAACAATCCATAGCGGAAATTCCATGGGTATTTTATAGACTTGCAAAGAGGCTAATTCAATAATCTAATTTAATAATTGATTCATCAGAAAATTTAAAATAGAAAAACTGACATTTTCACGGCTACTGCTAGTTGTGAATATCACTGATTTAATATTACTAATATTATTGTACTAAAAGTGACCCGTAGAGAATAGGGCTCTGTCACGTCGAATTTGCCCAAGACACTCTCCAACGCCCCTATCTGGTTAGAGGATTGAGTTTTCACAGCTTGTTCAGTTTGCCGTTGTTAGTAAATGCTCTAAGTAACTGGGTAAATTTCATATACAGTCCAATTCGTGTAAAACGTATAATTGGTTTTCTACTCTCCTCGTCTAACAATTTTTCCTTTTAGCACTTAGGCTACCATCTTTTACGTATTTTTATCTACTTTATTGCGTGCTTAAAATTGATTTTTGGATTTTAATTGTTTTCTGGGAACTCGTATATTAGCAGCCCCTAATTTAATGCAGTAATACTGTTATTGTTTTGTTTTGTTTTTTTCTCTGCTTCAGTGTCTATCGGCGGATGAGATTGTGGAAATTTCAGCTGGTCGTTTAATTCCGAAATTATCCCAAGAAGAATTTGACAAATTTGCATTAGTCGTTCTCTACCGGCTACAAAAGAAGGATGAACTATGCAAACCACCACCGGCTCTCTCGTTTTCCGAATACGAAGAAAAGACCGTAGACTTACTAACGGATGACCAACATATCTCAGTTATGAAATTGGATGAAGTTCTTCACAGATTAACTGGTACATCTCATCTGCATGACCACGATCACGATGATCATGACCGTCGGCGAAGGTCTGCGAGAACCGATGGGAAAGTGCAACGGCGAAAAGTTCGACGGGATTCGAGGTCGAATTCTCACGAATCTAATGAACATGATCATGACCACAGTGGCCATGACCACAGTGGCCATGATGACCACAGTGGCCATGACGACGACGACGACCATGAAGATGACATTAAATTACCTTCTCTTTACAAAACGAACGTAAGTTTGGTTTATTTGTATTTTAGTTTTTTTTTTTTTTTTTTTTTTTTCTATGCTTTATTTTTAATTCGGTTTTGTTTTAATTTTTTTTCCTGTCTGTGTTATACGGGGATCTATTATCGGCGGCCTTAATCTCGGGGAAATATAGATTGGTGCCAAAACACAACTGTTCTCTTAAAATAAAGGGTCCTGAGAATATTTAATGTATTTTGTAAACAATGGTTGTATTTCAAAAATACATGTCTCCAGCTCGGAATTTGTCCCATTTAATTTTTTTTTTTTTTTATTTATTTACCTTTTCCTGATTATCTAACATTTCCTTTTTTCTTTTTTCTTTTTTTATTTATTTACCTTTTCCTGATTATCTAACATTCCCTTTTCTTTTCTTTTTTTTTTCTTTATTTATTTACCTTTCTCTTTTTTTTTTTTTTTTATTTAACGAAATAATTAATTTATAATTCGTAATAAATGTAAGATGAAAATCTTATTTTCAACTGTCGGACAGTTTCCATAACATTTTAGTTTGTTTTTTTTTTTTTTTTGTCTTTTTTTTTATATAGTCCCGACTGAAATACTGTAATTACAATGCATTGAAAAATCATTTTAGCAAGACTTTAACTGTTTGAAATTAATGTATCCTACTGCATGCATATTTCATTAAATATGCATTTATTTCATTTAACTTTCAATAAAGGTTATATACACTAAGATTAAGTAAATACGGGTTACCGAGTTCGAAATAATCTGAAAAAAAAACATTGAGAGAGGATAATAAAAGAACAGTTTAATTACATTATTTTCGTAATGTTTCTTACAGTGAAGTTCACCCTGTACAACTCGAGGTAGAGGGTTACAACAAGAGGCAGTTTATACAGATAAGAGGGAAATATATCAACCCTAAAATTTAACAGGTTGAAATTGTATTGATCGGAGAAATATCCTCTTGGGCGTCGGTACCACAGAGCAGTGGTTCGCGGGAAGCTGTTTGAGTGGAGTTTACTTCATAATTCTCACCGATGGAATACGGGGGGTGGTGAGTACTTTATTACAATGTAAGTGGCAAGGTGGGTCCTAGCGGCGAAGGTTAGACCTGACGAGCCTGTAGTTCGACCGAGCACTTTCCATGAAGTAGCAATAGAGTAGTGAGAGGCGTGCCACATTGCGTGTGGGTATGGTTTGGTTAGTATGGTTATGAGAGATCGGGTGGAAAATAATTTCACTCGCAATAACTCGGAAGCTTTTGAACTCTATCAAGACTGGAAAGTGAGAAGTGGGCAGCTCCTGACCAAATAACAGTATCCCATTTGTTTTCTAAAATCTTATATTTATAATTTCTGCAGAATTCAAAGAATGCGAACCAATATAAACTAATTATTTAGAAATAATTTTTTAGATTCAGTCTTTGTCAATTTTCTTACACAGAATATAGTTAATCATGGCTGTGATACTTGTAGGTGTGAAATATCTACGCAAATTCAAATTCGCTAATTGAACTTGTTTAATATCTGTTTCAGTGCTTCAATTCAGAATTGGCTGTCGACCAGGCAAAGACTGAGACTAGAAAAAATGTTTCAAGCGAGATCAAGAGAATTGCTTCAGTCATAATCTATCACTTATACAAAGGTAAGTAATAAACCTTAATCATAATTTTATTTGCACGATAGGAACGAATACGAAGACTTCCATTTATTTCGTTCGTAAAAGTTTACATTTTTGTTTCTATTTCTTTCTTATTCCCCGATGCAGATTTTCGCGTATTGTTGCTCTTCGCCAACAAAAAGACTTTCAAATATACATTCTTAGATTCCGGTTTGTTTCAGGAACCAATTTTGATGATTCCTGTCGGATCCTCCCAACAAGAACGGCGTTTATAGAAAATCTCTTTCAAAATTTCCACTCCGTAAATGGTTCTTTAACCCTCGAAGGTAAGTGTAACGCTTCAAGATTTAGCATTTTCACGATGAACGGTTCATCAATCCATTAGGTTAGGTCATGAAACAAATTTGATTTATTCTAAAAGTAAACTTGGTTAGCCTTTTATTAGTGTATAAATTCAATTCCAGGAAAATCTTTGACTCCGTTCCGAAAATACTTTTGGGGAAAGTTATGAATCCACTTCTCCCCGCCTCAGATATGAGTTAATTGGTAAGAATTGTATCACTAACGATTATCTAAAAATATCCTTTCAATGGAGTATTGCTGCCATATATAGTCTGGAGCCCCTTCTGTTTGCCTCGGGCTTCTTGATAAGCTCCAGAGGCGGATATGCAATATAATTGGCCCTGTTCTGGCATCTCGTCTACAGTCGCTCTCACAGACGTGTCGTTGCCTCTGTCTTTTTTACAAATACTTTCATGGCAATTGCTCCGAGGAGCTACATTCGCTGGTCCTCAGACTTCATGAATTCAAGCGCCCTACGAGGCTGGCATCCAGCTCTCACCCTTTCACTGTCGAAACTACTAAATGTAGCCGTCTCTTCTACTCCAATAGCTTCATGTCTCGCACCTCTCGCCTGTGGAACTCCCTTCCCTATTCCAGTTTCCCTGAGAGCTTAATCTCCAACTATTCAAATGTAATGTCAATCGATATCCCCAGTTGCCTTGATCTATCCACTATCCTTCTCCTCAACCTTTCCTATATCACTATCTGATCTTGCTCCAAATTTTCTGTAACCCCTTGCGCCCTAGTGGCTTCCCGCCTTGCTTGCGGTGAAATGCTTAAAAAAAAAACAAAAAAAAACTAAATATTTGCCGGCTTTAAATAACCTGCAAAGGGTTGATAAGCCGTAGAAAACGAATTGAGAAATCTTTGAATCCGTTAAAAGTGAGACAGCTTCTGGCAGTATATTGGAATCGGATGTATCGGGACTGAAAGTGACAATGGCATGCAGATTTCAAATCCCCGCAAATTCCCATCTTATTTTCGTATAATTCATTGTCCTGGGTATGACGATAAACTCTATCTGACAACAAGGCCTCTGATCGGGAGGTTTTGAGGGTAGAACACCTCTTAATTATTGTTCCCAGGTCCACCTTTACTTGTGTTGGTAACACCTGTTAGGGTCCCAACTATGGGCAAATAGTGACTCCCTAAAAAAAACTACCTCTATGAAAGTGTAAAATAGATTTTAATACAAGTAAATCCCCAATACATTACACCCCCCCAAACAGTACATTTTTGCAAAAGAATACATCAATGAAACAAGATCTACAAAGTAATTTCTTACAAATACATATTCTATACATACGAGCCTACCCTTAAAAATTTTGTTGGCATTAAATAACCCATCGGCTGAAAATAAACCGTATAATTCACCTTGGAAAAAGCGTCAATGTATTTCTTCTTTCCAGAGTTATGTGTAAACAGGGTATACTGAGTTCTCTACCGTTAGGTGGGAAGAACTGAGACCATTATAATTTCCAATTATGGTATTGCTATGTTTGGTAGAATAATGGAGAAGAATTAGTCCACACAAACAGAACTGACGAAGTGTGGGTAATACTATTATAGTTTACGGGCTAACCCACACTGTAGATCAGCGTACCCATGTTTACGATACAGCTGGAGATCATGCCAACCCGTTGGACAACTTCTTTACCTGATCCGTCCTGGATATGACTATAAACTACATCCGCGTCTTGGGTAAGATGATAAACTTGGTCCAACAGCAAGGTCTCTAATCATAAGTTTTGTTGCGCATGGAACCCCCTCTTAATTACTGGTGCTCCTAGGTCAGCCCTGACCTGGGGTGTAGCACCTGTTATTTTACCAGCAATGTGCAAATAGTTAACCCCCAAACTAGTCAAAACACTATGAAAGTGTAAAAATAGGTTTTAATACCGGAAATATTTTGTTAAATAAATAATAAATAAAATGATAAATAAACAAATAAATAAAATAAAAAAATAAAATAAACAAATAAAATAAAAAATAAAATTCTTACCAGCAATTAAAAATTGTCGGCATTAAATGACCCATTGAGGTTGATGTGCCGTAAATCAAACCAATCTTTACCTAATCAATGCTCTCTTTGGACACCTCCAGACAATTGCTACTGCAATAAATAAAATAAATGATGTGCCGTTTCATAGGAAAATCTATCGATATAACAACCCTGATTTGGACAGTGACTATGATCACTATAGATATCTCTAATGCCTTTGACTAGACACAGGGGATGTCTATACAAACTGGGCAGGTATGGAAATTATGAGAGTTCTATCGGTTATCGGGCCTTTGCTGCCCGGTAGGTCAATGAAAGTTGCCGTTAATGGTCAGTCCTTTCATGCACACGAGATCAATGCTGGCACCACCCAAGGCTCCCTTCTCAGTCTTATTCTTTCTATTAATGATCTGCCCAAGACCAATAAAGTAAATATATAGGCATATTATATCACTGTGTATGAGTTCACCTCCAAATAACTTTAACAGTATCTGGCAGTTGATCCTCCTCTGACCTAAGCTCAATAGAGGAAAGACTGGCTGGTATCGTGCAATACCTTCAAAACAAGACTAGTAGCATTCACAAGTGAATAGACCCTAAACCTGCACTATTCCTGATGAGTGGTTGCGACCTCAATGAGTCTTTGTCTAGAACGCCCACTAGGTCTAAAGCTCATGGAACTTGTATATACGACGCGTTGGGGGCATCTCGAGGCGGTGTAATGGTTAGCAAGCTTGTCTCACTAGAACAATCACGACTGAGTAGTGAGTTCGATCCTCACTGGGTGCCCGCTACTTTCGGCTTTGTGCCAGATCTAAGCTACGCTTAGAAAATCGCTATATATGACGCGTTGATAATTTTACGGCAATACGCCCTTAATGTTTTTTGGCAGTTTTGAGTCAACATTTATTTTCATGCTTAACCGCAAGGAATTTTAAATGTAAGACTTATCTTACATTTAAGTAAAATAACAATATTTATTAATAATTTATTACGGAAAATAGTCTTACGGAAACGTTTGACAATTATGTATTTAGTTACATAACAAATAAGAATAATGTAAATTTTGATGCAATATTAGATTTGTTAGGTATCTATTTTCTCCTTTGTTATTGACCTTTTTTTTTTTTAATACGTTGGCTACAATGTTAAGTTTTCTAAGTTGAACAAACTGGTGCTATTTAGTTCACGCTTTGTTACCTTTCTTTTACCATTTTTATTTTTTTATTTTATTTTATTTTTTTTATTTTTATTTTTTTTCCTTAGGTCGCTTTCTTCGAGTCATTTTGATGGGCAATAGCGAAATTCTGAAATTTAGACTAATCTTATTCCATTTCAAAAAAGCGTGTAACAAAAAAAAAAAGACCTAAAATAAAATGTTTGACAAAACTATAATCATTTCACTATGATTATATAACAATATTTCGCAGACAAATCTACGTTTTATGTTAGCTCTTTGCATGATTACGAACTATAAGCCGAAATTGAGCTTGAAATATTGTGCAATGGATTTTTTTTTGTTGTTGAAATCGCCCCTCCTTCGACGAACGCGTCATGTGCAATAGCAAAATATGCTGGAAGAATAGTCTGTTCCTTGTATCTCCCCAGAAAATATCTAATCTCTGCTGTCTCCAACTCTTTAGAAGAGTTGGATCAAACCATGAAGCATTGCTACTAGATATGGGCTGGTACTATGCAGACGAGCCTTGGCATTTGACAGGCAATTACCTATCCCTGTGACTGAAGAATGATTCTCCATCTTAGGACTCCTATCCCACAGACAAAACGTTGTTAGCCTCTCGCTACTCTATCGTTGCTCCTGTGGCAGATGTTCAGACTACTTACATTCCTTAGTTTCACTAGCTCGGACATTCAGAGCTAGGACCCGATATGTCATGCTTACAGTGGCAAGTCCTCTCCATTCCCTGTTTCCTTTTTATTAGGAGTAAGTTCCACTCAAATTCCTCCTCCCACCTACCTACAAGAATAGTTAATTTGTCAAAATCCCGAGAGGATCCTTCCCTAGCAAATAGATGTCCAAATATCTATCCCCTTCGCTTACAACAATCTCATTTGGTAACCCTCCATATTGAGTGATCGTTGGGTCTTGGGTGTACTAGCAGTGAAAAAAAAAATAACAAAAGGCTACCGAAACTACTCCAGTACCTTTCTCAAGAAGACTTGATAGTTAACGAAGAAAAGGAATCTGGAGACCTAATTATGAGAGCTATAGCGTTGTAGATCTCTTAATATCTATCACATTACGCATATATGAATAGCACTATCTCCTAGCTTAACTTCTCGATTTTTTTTTTCTTTGATTTTTTTTTTTTTTATATTCACCCCCAAGCAAAGCGATAATGCCATTAAGACACAAGAGTGACAGAAAAAAAAACAACTTTAAAAAGAACTGGAAACCCAATCCTAAACAAGAAACCATGTATAAATCTATATTCCTGTCCATAATACTGGACGATAGGCGAAGCGATCTATTCTTAAATTCGTGCACATATCTATTATCACAAACAACCAAAATACTTTTATCAACATGAAATAAATATTACTATATAATACTATGCAGCACTAAAGACATAAAGGAACAAGTCTAAAAGCTACTGTCGTACAAGAAAAAAGAAACGACACTAAATATTTAATTCATTAAATGTATATAAGGTATTTAATATGCTGACAATGTCTATTTTGTGATCTGGTCTAGTTCATTGTAACCGTTACGTTAGTCTTGATTAATTCGAATCCTTGTGCATCAAAAAATGCAAGGATAGTTAAAATCTTATCCCCAAACTGAGAAAAAATGCCCAAGTCTAAATTAGTTGAATAAAACTAGAACTCTGGCCAGTTTATATATAATGCTTTCCCAATTTTGGGGATATTTTATATCTTATTCAAAAATTGAACAAAGTGAAAAAGATTCAACACAAACATTGCTGCTTGAAGTTAACTAAACCTGTTTCGATAATTTATTTTTATTTTATTTTTATCTATTTTTATTTTATTTTTTATTTATTTTTTTGCTGTATATTGGGTTAGCACTTTTTGGAAATTATGTAATTTATTTTACGAGGTGGAGGTGCGTAATTATTTGTCGTGAATAAAAGGAATTTAGTTACCTTCATATAGTATGCATTTGGAAGAGAATGACGCATCGTCAGATCTTTACAATTTGTTTGTAAAATGCCACGTTGGTTGAGCGATAAACGTGAATGAGCACTTTATTAAACGACTCTATATGCAAAAAGTTGTTCCCATTGTCAAGTATGATTTCATCGCGTGAACGAATATGGCGAATTTAATATTAACTCTAAAAAAGGTGTTGATTTTGTCTTGCTATGAAATACATTAAAAGCAACTTGACCACTGCACACATGCGTGGTTCGAACATAACTTATATCAGTTATGTTATAACCACACACACACGTGTGTGTGTGCCTTCACCATAAAGCTCGTGGATAAAAAGATATCTAATTCCGTCGCTCAAAAAATTTATAATGGTGAGATTTTCAGTTTCCATTCAGAAAATATTCTACATTCTTTGACCCATTGAGCGTGACTGTTGGCTGAATAATATACATTCTTCTTATTGATAGAGCTTAGTCGTCCATTCAAGTGGAAACTTAAAAAAAATTTCCCGATGAACAATGACCAAACTATCTTGATATTTAAAGCTTTATTCTCCAAGATAGAACGATATATTCCTTGTTTCTGTTGCTGAAGAACCCAACTTGAATTCAGACGGCATACGGTAATGTCTGAAATCTTAAGATTTAATTTAACCCCGATATAGTTTTTTTTTTTTTTTTTTTTTTTTTAAACTAGTAAAATATTTATCCATTCTGATGTTGTGTAATCGTTAAAGGGAGAAACATTAGAATCTTCAAACTAAATGTTTTTCACAGTACGTATTGAAAAATAACATTCAGTGATCCTATAAAAAATGTTACACTGCTTTGTTTCCAATCTAATTTTTACGCTAAATAATACGACTTGAGTAACATTATTTTTTTAAAAATGTGTAAATGCACCATATTAAAATGACTTGTTCTAACATCTAGAAAATATTTAATTGGCAAATTTCAATTCTCCAGGTTTTAAAACCATTATTAAGAAACTTGGCATTGGTCTCTTATCTTCGAATGCTGGACACGATACTGATGGCCATGGACACAATCATAAAAAACGCTCCTTAAACAAACGAATAAAACGGTTGGTTGGAAAATCAATGGGATCTACAGAAAAGGTAAAAAAATCTTCATCTTATTTGGGTATTTGGAAAGTAATGACCTTTACCAGAAAAATTACTTTTAAATAATCCTCTTTAAAAATGCAACACCCCTTCATTTTCAACATTGCAGCTCAGCAGGAAGTGAAATTTTTCGATTCTCAATTTAAAGAAATCTGGCTACTTTGTTTTTCTTTCGAAAAATGTTTGAAAAACTATTTACATTTTCGGACTATTGTCCTCAATTTGTTGCCATATTTATTACAACGTTTCGGCCGTTGTACGCTCCGGCCTTCTTCAGGTGGTTGGAATGTCGAAAAGAACCCTTTATTTCGCTCACTGGGGTAGACTGTTAGTTCCATTCAGTTATCAGTTAATTCCCCACTCAAAGTTTTTCACTGCCTTAACCGGGTATTGAACTCACACTCTTTGGGTCCTGTCACTGGATCTAACCAACGCCTTTATCCACTGTGCCATGTGTCCTTGAGTCCACCAGGATGAGATGTGAGAACTTTTTAAAGTGGGGACCCAAGCGCGTGCACCCGGGCAAGGGACAAAAATTGCCCCGTCAGTTGCGCTGGTCTCGCGGCGAGCACAGGTACCTCCCCCTGGTGTAACGGGAGGGCGCGGCCTCGGGCAGTTGTTCCCCAAGGCTGGTCACGTCGCAGTATAATTTTCTCAGTTAGCCCTCTGTCCTTTGACAGAAAAGCCCCTGAGCGCGCACTGCCCAAAGACAGACGCAACTGATAAGCCATGCGTGAGAAAATTCCTCCAAGGAGGAATTTATACTCTTAAAATATATATATATATATGTGTGTGTGTGTGTGTTTAAGCTGCATGTTTTCATTGATGCATGTTTCATTAAATAATATAGACAAGTTTTGTCCATTTATTTTAAGAAAATTCCTTTCATATTGTCTGATAAGCTTCATAACATTATCATTGAAAGATAAAAGAAAATCACCATATTGAAGCTATTGGATTATACCAATGGCTTTCCATACTTAATACTTCTTGTTTTCACTCTCGCGTGGTAATGTGACGTCACGAGCTGCGGTGCGATTTTCGCTTCCGCGTCTCGTATACACGAGTTTGTCATTGCTTGGAAATCTTTCATGCAATAAAAACAGACAATCATTGTTTTGTCCGTGTATGGTTTAATATATTGAAATGTAATTGTCATCTTTGATAATGGCTTATGTAAGCCGAAAGCTTATATAGGATTAAAAACATGTCTCAATATGGTGTTTTTCTTTCAATGATAATGTTATTAAGCTTATCAGACAATTAGAAAGGAATTTTCTTAAAATAGACAAAACCTGTCTATATTATTTAATGAAACCTGCTATATATATATATATATATATATATATATATATATATATATATATATATATTATAGCTGAAGGTTTGCAATTTAGTTAAAAATATTTAGATTTCGGTATTAAATAGCCCATAGTGGTTTGATATGCAGCTAAACAAAATCAAACCAATGTTTCAAATTAACTTTTCTCGAAGTGGGTCGAGCCATTAGCTCTTCAGCACTCCTCGTGTATATACCGGAATACTATCACTGAGATGTTTTCCTCTAGCTCTTATGTCCCTTTAAAATTTCGAATATTTTACCTTTTTTTTTTTTTTTTAGATTGATAAATGCTTCACTGATCTGGAACTGCTGTCTGTGTTCAGTAACCAACCGACGCCCAACATTAAATCGGAAGTTTTTACTAATCTCTGTCCAGCACTGCTTCAACAGTATGTCTCCGGAGTCTGTAAAATTCGACCAAAGGTCATTCGAAAGATTTCACCATCGGAAAGTGAGTTTATTTTCGCTACAAGCTTATGTATTCCTGTTTCACTTTTTTTCTTTTTTTTTTTTTTTTTTTTTTTTTCACAAATTTCATATCACGGGTCTTTTAAATGACAAAAATTGTCACAAAGGAATTTAGAAGAGAACTTATAAACCATGTCAAGGAAAACCGTATCGAATGCCTTAGACGTGAAGCCGCTAACACTACATACTGTCACTCCTATTCTTAACATGCTCCATTAATCTCTTTTATTGGCCTTAAAGAAACAACTTGTTGTTAATTGCCCCAGTTTACGTAAAACCTAAAAATAAATCTGCTATAATGTCTTGCTGGCCGGTCATATTTACCTGGCCCAGTGTTGTGAAGTCGAAAGTAATAGCTCAAGACCTAGGTGGGCCATAAGTCCAAGGCAACTTGAGCAGCTTTATACTATAGTGTATACTGGAGCATGGTCTATTTTCTTTTATGGTATTCTGAACCGGACATTTATTTTTTTTAATTTTTATTTATTTTAACAAGACCTGTGTCTTCCACTCCAACACTTTTCTCTTTATTTTAGTGTGAAAAAAAAATGTCTACAAATTCAATATTAAATAACCCAAAAACGGTTAAAGGAGGCACGGTGGCTTAATGGATAGCGGCTCGGATTGAGGAATCTGAGAGCCGAGTTCAAATTCCAGTCGAATCCATTACATTCCCTTACGTGAATGTAATAGATTGGGAAAGGTATGAATCCTCTTCTAAGTTATGGGTAAATAGCAGGACAGGCCGGATTCTATAGCTTTGGATGGCAACTAGTCTACCGCAGGAAGATGGCAATCTACTGCGGGAAAAAAATCAGCTTCGTTATGTATCGAAAGGTACATGATCGCCTAAGCGTGAATCACGTGTGGCACATAACTGACTGATGTCGTTAAATTATTCAACCTACATTGCTTTAAATGACTTTGACAACACTTTGTAATAAAAAAAATGCTTATTCATCTTTTATTCTGCGTGATATTATCAAGATAAACACAAAATATTTAAATTTCTTGCATCAAGTTTACCATCAAATCCACTTAAAACTAATTTTTATATCTAGTTAAGCAAATTCTAAAATTAAAAATCCTTGACTCTAGTAAATTTCTAGGATTTATAAAAGATTTGATGTGAACACGTTCCAATCTTGTAAAAGTATCCATTAACTTTATTACAAGATTTCTAATTTTCCTTTTCGACAAAGGCGCTTCTGTATAAATTCTCTGAACAGCATAGTTTCTAGAAAGACTGCCACAGCTGTGAAAAGCCTTTTTCGGAGAAAGATGTACCTACAAAAGAATCTTCAGTTAATTTCGAGGAGTAATTATTTGAAGTAAAATACATTAATCAACTTGAGGGCAATTTGTTTAAAACTATCAATGTATTATGTCTCCCCTGAATTAGTCTTGTGCGTGTTATAACTCTGTGGCACCATTTACCAGGGCAAAAAGAAAAAGGAGAAAGGAAAGAAAGGAAAAGAGAGGCGAAACCCAAGCGTGGATGAACACCCACGACCAGAGACAATTGACAATGTTATTTTGATAAGTAGCAAATGGCGAAAAGTGTCATTGCCATGGCAGAAAAATTCTAAGTGGATAAGGGAATCGACTATGTTCAGGCGACGAACTTGTTATCGGGGATAGATAACAGCCGCTTAATGCGGGCAAAACATCTAATTAGCAAACCACAGACCGACTAGCTAAGAAAAACTCCAATTGAAAATGTTATTTTGATAATTGACAAAGAACAGGTGAAAACCAGGGCTTTGGATAGATAAGAAAAATTAACTGTGTCGTCTGCTAAGCCGCACACGAAGTAACGGCTGACCGTTTTTTGACAAAACATCCATGGGTGTTAGAGTTCGGCTGTGATAACAAAACTGTTATCAGAAATTGGCACCAAGCATGACTTAGAACAATGGAGCTGTTTTTTCGAGAGGACGATGTTTTGCTGAACACACATTCTGATAATTAGCGAAAATCTGACTGACGAAGCCCAGATGAGAACAGGGGTTATGACACCACTGGTTGCATTGTTCTGTTGGCGGCCAGAGAAAATGAGAGCTGCGATTAAGAAAAGAAAAAGATAATTTTTTTTTTTGAGCAAGATATATATATATATATATATATATATATATATATATATATATATTTTTTTTTTATTTTTTGAAACGAAGCCCGCTGGACCGCACACGCCCGGCTGGACATCATTGGCCGAGTGGTAATCACATGACGCAAGGAGGGAAGCTGCTGCCGCCCATTTAGAGGATGAGTATGAGGGGTTGCCACGAAGTGGGGAGGACAGTTGACGACTCTCTGAAGTATGGTGAGAAGGTGGGAGTAAGAGAAGACTCCCAAAAATGGAAAGAAGTGGAAAATTCCTAACCAAAAATAAGTGGATATGTATTTAGAATTATCGACGAACCTCCGACGCCGACAAACCCACCCCGGTTTTGGTCGGCGTCCATATAAGCAAAGTCGCAGCGAGCAGAAATCAGTACAACTGAGTTGGGGTTAAAAAGACAAGCAAACAAGCTGTGAGCTCTGAGACAGCCTCGCAGTTGACTAAGATTCGTGCAACTTCCGAACTCATCTTCAATCCAAGAACAATTATTTTGAAGAGCGACTTAGATCCAGACCACCAAAATAAGTTTTTTTCGACTTTCGCCTGAAGACGCACCAAGAACCAATTTCTTGAAGAACAGACAACTTCAAGTGTTAAAACTCGCCTAACAAAAGAACGTGTCACAATCCATATAGCGGGTCGGGAGATAGACGCAGTCCTATGTATCTAGCAACTAGACATAGTTTTGTTATCCATTTTTTTTTTTTTGATACTTTGAACTTTTGAGTTCTCTTTTATGCATCTTTGCGCGGTGTCACCCTCGTTGAACTCGACTTGCATTACGGCCCCAACTACTGATTGATTTCGTCTGCCTAAGATCAATTCACAACGTGGGTAGGCAGACTGAAGATCAACGCAGTTACTTTGGTAACCAGACGTTGGAAGTGAGTTGGGAACGACGAGGCTGATTTCGAATCTAACCACATTCCCATCCGAATCACCAAAAGGTTAGAACGTCACATTTGGGTGCCGCGACCGATACCAAGCCAGTTGGTCGTCACAGGACGGGACAACACGACTGACGCAAACAGGCGGACGTCACGTTTGGAGCGGCGACACCCGAACGAAGCAGCGAGGAGCGAGCGAAGGCTGTGTTTAGGGACGTCACAACTCTACCATTAGCTCGTCTATTGAATATTATGGCAACATCGCTTTTCGTACTTCTGCTATGCATTTAGAGATTCTGGATTTGATCCAAAGAATCTGGTATGTTACCGTCGGTCATGATCTGGCATTTCGACTCTAAACATATTCCAGTTACCATAATGTAGTTTCTGTGTGACTTTTCTATAAATATGTTCATGGTAATTGTTCTGATGAACGAACCTCTTTGACACCACAACTTTATGAATATAAGAGCAGTGCTAGATTTACAGATGGTCCTCAGCATTTTATTGTTGCAATTGCTAAATGTAACCGTAAGTTCTATTCTAATAGTTTTTTTTTCTTGTACATCTCGCTCGTGCTCTTCCGGTTCTTTGCTTTCGTGTCGGCATTGATCTTGAAAAATTTAAATACAGCGTTAATCGTAATTATTTTTTATTTATTTTTTTTTTTTTAAGCTTTTCTATTTATTGTTCTTTCATCTTAACGTTTTTTGTTTCCTTCGCTCGCAGTAAACCCTTGTCTTCGTAGATTTATCGCCTTGCTTGGGGTGAAATGATTAAGGCTTTTGAGAATTAAAAAAAAAATTGTTATTTTTAGGCTATGGCTATGGAACTGTTTGTGTCGTGATTATTTGTCTGTGTTCAGTGGTTGGAGCTTTGGTTGTGGTCTGCAAGAACAGATCAGCTTTTATGTATACAATGGCGTTGTTTGAGGGACTTGCTGTCGGCACTTTGACCAGTGATGCATTGCTTCATCTGATACCACAAGTAAGTATCGTAAAATAAATGTGATTATTTAAATATTTTTTTCAACTGCAGTTGTCTTTTCTGCATGAATAATTTTTCCTTATCTATTCAACTAACTACTGCAGTATATAAATAATTCTTTTTAAACCTACTAAATAAAATTGTTTTGCTATATTTCTTTTGATGGTTTTATTTAATGGAATAAAAAAAAAAGCAGAATTATTTCTATACGTCAGCAGACAGTTTTTCAATTACATCATGTTCAAACGCCGGTCCTGTACGGTTACCGGAGTTAAGCAACGTCGAACCTGATCAGTACCTAATGATCGATTGGGAATAGCAGGTGCTGTAAGCTTGGATGTGCAGATGGTGTAATGGATAACGGCTCGAAATCGAAGAGCAGAGTTCTAATTCCAACCGGGTGTGTTACATTCACTTACGCGCAAATATTCTTGGGAAATGTATGAACCTACCCCACTCCCATCAGCTATTTGTTCATTAGTAGGACTTAAACCAGTAAATCATTATCTAAAAAAAAAAAATTTCTAAAGTATTTTCTGGCATTAAATAACCTGCAAAGAGGTTGATAACCCATAAAATAAATCGATCAATCGTCAACTGATTTTAGGTAGATGCAATGTTACTTTTGAACCCTTTTTAACCTTTCTAATTTCTAAATGTTTATATTTAACTGTAGTGTAGTAAACAAAAAATTCAGCTGTATATAATTTATACTACGTCGATTTGCATACTGGAAATATAGTGCATGTGGCACACTAGACAGTTTGGGAATTAAGCTTAGAATTTGGTATTAACAACTGTAGTAAACCCTAGAAATATTTGTATGAACGTAATTCTTATTCAACCCCTTTTTTTCTATTTCTTAAAGGCTCTGGGCCTCCATCAACACGATGATGAAGAACACGGAAATGAAGAAAATGGCGGACCCGGCTATCTCTGGTTCTGCTTAGCCTGTTTAGGAGGTGAGAATTTATTTTTATATTTTATGGGAAATAGCTATTACTGTATCTTCACGAATTTTTCCTTCTTCCTAACGGGTAGTTCCCTGAAGGTAGTTGTTAACAGCCTGACCTCCGACCCGCAAGCGATCAACGCAAGCGTCTCCCAAGGTTCACTTCTCGGTCTGACCTTTCTACTTTACATAAATGATCTGCCTAAGAATATACTCAGATTACTTGTGAATATCTATGCTGATACAACAGTATATGGATTCAGCTCAAAAACTCTAGATGATCAAAGCTTGGCAGCTGATCTCTCATCTGTCTTAGCTGTAACAGCTCAGTTGCGGGTCGGACTGGCTGGTCACATTCAATGCCTCAAAAACCAAACTTGTGACATTCCATCATCGCTAAAACAGAAGTTTTATCAAACGCGATGAACAAGTGTTCCCTCAAGGCGGCCCCGTCTCTTTAGTGTCTATTGGGACTTAAGCTCAACCCAGATATCAACCTGACATGGGTGAGAAACATACTGACAACAAGGCATTTGATCAGGAGGTTTTGAGGAGCATGGATCCATCTCTTAATTGCTGGTGTTGTCAGGTCCACCTTGACTCGGGGTAGTAGCACCCTATCAGGGTCCTAGCTATGGGCAAATAGTTACACCCCCTCCACCAAATAAATAGTCAAAACTCTATGAAAGTGAAAAAATAGGTTTAAATACCAGCAATATTTTTTTGGGGAAAAATTACCAGCAATACACTTTTGAAAAAGAAATGTTACCGGCAATAAAAAAAATCTTGTCGGCATTAAATAACCCATTGATCTTGTGTTATTCCATAATACCTATTCTATTGTAATACTCTCCCACAGATAAGTAGTAGTAGCAGTGGCCAGTTGGTCTCAGTGGTGTTGAGCGAATCAGTCGATATCGGACATTGAAGTATCAACTATCACAACTAGATTGCTGCGTCATTAACTCTTATTTCAAGTTCCTAACGTTTTGTACGTCGAACCTAATTTAGGACGACTTATTGAAATACAAGCCTCCACTGTGAAAACTACTCTACAACAGCCTGGTATGCCGTAAACCAAACCCATACTCTTACATACAACTCATCGTTAAAGATACTGTAAAAATGGTCGGTTTCCTGTATCGACTTAGGATAGTAAGAGTTAAGTCATTACTATCTTTTTACAAGTACCTAATCGGGTCGAAAAGCACTATTGGTATATCTAAGTAGGAGCTGTCCAGTCTTCATTTTCCACTCCCGACAGTCTTAAAGCGTCTCCCCCATCACCAATTATTTTCCATCCTATATTCCCTTTCCACCAGTTTTCACCTTTACGGCTAAAATCCGCCATGCTACACACATTATCGCAAACCGACCTTCATTCCCTTCCTATTCCATTGGTGAGATGTAAGATCTACTGGAGTAGTAGCTTCATATGAATAACTGCTTTCTGGAACAGATTCCCAAGACGATTCTTCCACGATAATCACTCTTAACCTGACCAGGATTAACCGTTATCTTCCCCCACATATCCGTCTAAACTGTGTATCTTTACTAACCCTCTGCCACAAGTGACTCTAGGGTCTTATACAAAAAACTTATTCGGATCATCTTTCTATTAATAGTTTGCTTCTTGTATTGCAGGGTTATATATTTTCTATTTACTGGAAGTCGTACTCACTTGGTTCAATGAGGTAAGACCATTTTTATGTATATTCTGTAAATACTTATAAGGCTGATTAATCGACATTAGTACCTTTTTTTTTAATAGCATCGAAAGTCTAATTTTTCAAATTACCATTTTTATATTTTCTCAAACAAAGCATCCTTTCTTGAACATGAAAAGTATGCAATATTTATTTAAATATTGTTTTTGCTATAAATTTCGACTGCTAAAATTGTAATTTGCTGTATACCATAATAGGAAAATTTTATTAGAGGGGCTGAACTGCTATGTAATATTAATCCGTCTGTGGCAGTGAATGCTTGAAAATTTCCTCAAAGATGAAAAGACGGCCTGAGAAGCAACAGACGTGTCCTTCTATAGAAGGATGTTGTATATCATGAACGGAACACGTGAGCAATTCAAAAGTTTTGAGAAAAATCGGATCAAAAAAAGGATACCTATTTACAATCGGAGATATCTAAAATTTTCTGGAGTGCAAAATGAGAAGTGGGCTTGGGGAATTTGACACTCACACGAAAGTGAAGACAAGAGGGCCAGAGAGAAATATCTAGTAACCTACCTAGCGAGCCTGTGTACATAACTGGCTGAATACAGTTGGGTTGATTTAATGATGCTGTAACCCTTCCGAGACAATCATGAATCTGTCTTCATTATCTGTGAATCAGAAATTTTGATGGATTCTTTTAAATTGCTTAGCAAAAGAACAATAACAGCCACTTGAGAAGACAATATTTCTGAAAAATTGTTTGAAGAGAAAGATTTTATAAATTTCAACTGAAAGCAGTACTGGCTGCTTGGTCAATGAATATCAAATGTTTCCTTATAAGGAAATGGCTAATACTGTTACCATTCTTTTTATTTCTGTCTTGTATAGTATCATCACTTTTATTGAATTTTGAAAATTTATTTTTGAAAAAAGATTGAACAATATAACTACAGTGTAACCCGGATATGAGACCCGGATATAAGAGATTTTCTCTGGTCCCAAATTAGAGCCTGTGTTAATGTAAACAAAATAGGCCAAACCCGGATATAAGAGAAACCCGCATATAAGAGATTTCTTCTCCGGTCCCGACAACTCTCTTATATCCGGGTTACACTGTATAAACAAAAAAAAAATACCAGCAATGCATTTAAAAAAAAATTTCCAACAATATATTCTTCTTAAAAAAATAATTACCAGCAACATGATTTTATAAAAAAAAATTACTACCAACACATTTAAATTAAAATGTATCAAAATAATTAAACACTTCTTTCTCTCTTTAGATTAGTTTAATTTTACAATGAGGTGCTGGGAAAACTTCTAGGCCGCCCCACTTCTCTAAGTATCTTAGGTGCAATGGATAAATTATCGTCTAAATTATGCAAAATGAAAATAACGCTAATATTTCATTTTAACACACACACACTATATATATATATATATATATATATATATATATATATATATATATATATATATATATATATATATATATATATATAAAACCAAAATACACAAATATCTTGAAATACTAGAGTACATTTAATCAATGAAATCGTTATTGACTTCAACCACAGCCTCCAGACGACATCGAAATCTCCTGAATCTCTTCTGGACTGTCTCCTTGTTTAAGTTGAATGATGCCATAATTCTTGCCTTCAGTTCATCTTTGGTGATACAAGGAGTTTTGTTGGTATCTCGCTCAAGAGAGCTTCACACATAATAATCAAGGGGGTTGCAGTCTGGGAAGTTAGGTGACCAGAGATAAAGGGTTATGCGGTCGCAGAAATTATCTTCCAGCCATGACTGGATTCTCCTGCTTGTGTCACATTGTGCAGTGTCCTGTTACCAGACATAGGGTCTTCCAGAAGCCACCCTCTTGACCCAGGGTAACACTACCTCCTCGGGGCACTTAATGTAGGCCTCCGTGTTGACTCTAAGGCCATCGGGAGTTGTTTTCTTATCAAGACAATCGGTGAGTTTTCAGAGTTGCCGTATTTGCTGGCATACAGACATGCCTCTTATATAAGAAATACTTCTCATACTATCTGATATTATTGGCCCTAGTTGTAACATGTTTTCACTTCTGTTTTAATATTTGTGATTTTAATCACCATTAGACTCGTCCAACTCATTTCAAATTTTCTGCACTGTCCTCAAATTGACACATGAACACTGCAATGATTGTATTGGAACTTCCGGTGCGAATGTCAAGCAGCACAGGATGCCGTTTCCGAATTTCTGGCGGAGTGAATTACGTCATGGTTCTTTTTCTCACGGTGTCCAACTGACCCTACTATACTGAGCAGGCAACAAAATAAAATAAAAAAATGCGCATGCGTGAAATAAAAAAAAAATGTAACATAGCGACAATTTACCTATCGCATTCTGTACATATGATTTGAAGCCATATTTAGAAGCTTTACACTACACCTGAGCTAAGAACGAAGAAATAAACAGAAAAAAATCACTGAAATGCTAGAGCTTTGGTACATAGCCTAGGTAAAAAAAAATGCTGTAAATCTGGCTAGTATACAGTTCAACGTCATAACTTTCTTTTATTTGTCGAATAAACTAATGCGCGTTTAAAATTATGGTATTGCTTGAGTCATGGTTTATTAGAGGATTAGCCAAAACCTTTGGTCATTTTACTAAATTGTTTTTTTGTTTTACATTGTTCAAATATAAATACTAGTGGTCCTGGTGAAAAATTTTCCTCAGCTCCTTCCATGAGAATTGTCCACTTGAGAAAAGCCGCAAAATGTATCGGCTGAAACATCGTGCAAATGGAATGCGTTCAGTAGTCCAAAAACTGTTGGAAACATTTTATTATCAATGTTATATTACAAGTATCTGATGTATCTAATTGTTATTCACTTGACACATTTTATTTTAGGGTCACGGTCACTCCCACGATTTCACAGAAAGTCAAATGAAGGTAAACTTTACTCTTTAAATATTTTTATTAACAATCTTGCAAATCCAAAGACCTTTTGCATCTGCTATTAAAGATAAATCTATTTTTTAAACATATCAAACAAGCTAGTCTCTTATCCGATGACTTTAGACCATTGTAGCTATTCGATAGGATTAAGAGAATAACAGTGGAAAATCGGACGTTAAAAAGCAGCAGCATATGTGTTGTGTTGAAATCTAATCAGGAGGTCAAGCATTGGATATCAACATATAAAAGTCACAACTGAAAAAAAAAAAATATGAGATTCTCCAAACTACGACTTCAGTATGCTTTAGAATTTTACCTAAAAAAAAAAAATCCCCTGGCTCCTAGAGAAAGTTATGAATTTATAACGTATGTCAATAAACGAGAAAATATTGGAGACCTGTTTTTAGCTGTATTTGAATCCACGCTATTTTATTACTTTAATCTGAACGCTAATTATGGAACGGTGACTAACTTCTGTCTAAAGATCTTTATCCTTTGTTTCTCACTAGATACTTTCTGAATATAGCGTCATTACTATATTGTTGAACTCTTAAAATAAATAAAAGCTGTAAGCCATTGAATAATTTAAAAGATGTACTTGCCACAAATATAACTTGCACTTTGTGTTATGCTTTAACATAATGGATGAAACAAAAGAAAAGTTATTGTTCTATAATGTAGTTTTCTTTCAAACTAAGAAATCGCCTTAGAAAAGCATTCTATCTTCTACCGTATTTGCTGGCATACAGACATGCATCTTATATCAAAAATACTGTTCATACTATCTGATATTATTGACCTGAATTGAATGCATTTCGCATCGTGTTACTATTCAATTTTTTATTTTCTTTATTTTTTTTTTTCCTCGTCACTCTTTCATCGGTTAGTTACCATATCGACCGATGTTTACTTACAAACTAATTTTACATTCCTTTGAGGAAACTAATGGCTCGGAGTTGTTAATCGGAGAGCCGAGTTTCAATTTCCGTTGGGTTCGTTATATTCACTTACGTGCAAATGCCTTTGGGATAGGTATGAATCCACGTCTTCTCCCAGCTATGGGTTAATTTGTAAGACTTGTATAACTAATCCATTATCTAAAAGAAAATACAATCTAAGAAGATTCTGGCTTTTAAATAAAGGGTTTTAATCCGTAGAAAAACGAAACACTCAAAGCATCCTGAATCTTTTGAGCATGTTCTTAAATATCCGGGTAAGATCTAGGCTTTTATATGGATGCCATGCCTCGCTTTCGATTTGTTCAGTAGTGTCTGTTATCATCTATATACAACAGTTTCCTCGGATCAGTAATTAAAAATGATTTCAAATGAATATATCCTTGAAATCTTAAAGAAAGTTAATCTTTTTATCAGACACTATACCCTTGTGCTACATAATTAGAAAGCACTTTAGCAAATTACAAAATAAACCATCACGCGAAGACTTCCAACAGCAACCACAAAAAATGGGTAGCAAATGTAACTTTGAGAAAATTAATATAATCAAGCTGTTAACTTTCCGTACTACCAAAATCAAAAAGTTCAGTAGAAAACGCTAATCAATACAAGAGCAATAACAGTGGCCTCTAAAAGTCTAATTGCCTGAAAGATTTTAGCAATACTAGCAGTTCGGCCGATGAATGTTGAATGTTTCCTGTATGAAAGCTGCTCTTTTTCCCATTACCATTAGTAAACAACCTGGCAGTACTCTACAAATATCTGCTCGGCACGATAGACTACCCAGCACGCTCTGGGCCCCAATTGAAAGACTTCATGGGACTGTTCAGTCATCTCGGAGCCCGATCTTGCTCTCAAAGACATCAGGAAATATTTAGGACCTGTCTTCGCACACATTTTTTAAACTATTTTTAATACTTATGCTGTGGACGTACATTTGTCTTGTATGTAATGTACTGCACTGTATTTACTTACTTAGTATTTTTATTATAAACCAGCTCTAGTGCAAATTCCTGACCCGTGTATACGTATATTAATGCAACCTGTTTTCTGACATATTTTTTTAATTTTGCCTTGAGTGTGTCGTTTAGTCTCGCCTGTACGGCAGAGTTACCGATCAAAAAAAAAAAATGGCGGTGACAGTGACAAATCGCTCTTGGCGTCTTTATAGTCATTTTATTTTCAGTAACTATAAATTTTCTCTAAAAAGGACCAGCACAGTCAGGCAACAATGCAATTGAGAAAGTGCCTGTGGTAATAAAATAAGTACACCCCACCTCCCCTCTCACTTGTAACTATATATTACAGTAAATATAACGTTTTTCAGCCCTAAAGCTGACTTGGTCAAAGATTCATAAGTTTTTATTTGGTGGTGTTATATTTACATCGTAGGATCCTGGATTTAAATTTACCATAGATTCCAGAATTAGTGCACTTTTAATTGATTTTCACCTTAATAAATTTTTTTTTTTTTTTTTTAGTTAAAACTGCATTCTTTAAGTTGAAATTATGGTCAAACTTATTACATTGAATGACTAATGCATTGAGTGTATTGCTTTGTAGAATATACTTTTTGTGTTCATATATATTCTTTTATTAGAACATATTTGTGGAGGTTCAAAAATGTTATTGCTATAAAAACATTCAATAAAATGAGAAGTGAACAAAAACTCTCGCTTGGAATTATCCATGACAAATATTTTTCAGCACTAAAACTAATAAAGCTTCATAAGCTTCTATTAGGTGTTTGTAGTGGATCTAAGAAGGCTGCGTGAATATTTAAGATTGTGCTGTAAATAAAATATGCAATATCCACAAACATAAATTATAAGAAATGGCCAAATGGTAACGATATTCAATCACGATAAAAAATACATGTTTGAAAAAGATTAAATTTTATATACACAATTTACAATTTCTTTGTAATGATGTGTCCAAAGGTATATTTTAGAGAAAGATCTTTGCTGTTTCGGAAATGTTCAATGTCTAAAAAGTTGTCTGCTTTTGATTAAAAAGGTTGAATTTAGACAAGATTTTTCTATGAAAGATATTAAGTGAAAAAGTTTGTATGAATTTTTCCAATCTCTTATAAAGGAAGTTTCTTTCTTTGGCGGCAATTTTGACACACAATTAAATCCCGTGTGTATCTTTACGTGTGTGAGTCTCAAATGCGACGAAGATTCGTTTGCTATTTCTATTCATAGTCTTTTTTTGTTTTTTTGTTTTTTTTGTTTTTTTTTAACAACAAAATCGGCTCGAGCGAAGGTTGATAGCAGTTCCGAATTTTTCTGAGAAATGCGTGGGCGAATGTTGTTTGTTTTTTTTTTTTTTTTTTTTTTTTTTTTAGCCAATATTTCTTGAAACATTTAAATTAGGGATGAATTTGAAAAATATTTTGTCAGTTTAGCCTATTTTTGCACAGATTGTTTTGCTATGGCAATTTCTTTTAACCAATGAAATTCAAGAAAATGTTTGAAAATTGAAATGAGGTTTACTAAATGTTGTTCTATATTACAATGTCCATCAATATTTAGCACTTACTTTTGAGATGTTTTTATATAGTCTTTTCAATATCTTCTTTCCATTTTCCATTGTTTGCAGTAAGAAATAACTCGAGATTAATGTTTTCTTCTTTTTAGAATCCCGAAATCTATACCGTGTCAGAAAATAGCAAATCGGTGGAGGAAAAAGTCAGCTCACAGATGAACATTGTTGAAGGGAAAACTGAAATAAAACGAAGTTAGTTAATTTTTTGTTCTTCTCTCTTCTCTACAAGAGAAAAGATCTACATCTCCCACCACTATTTGCTGCAAGTAATCAGCAGGGTTGGACTATAGTTATTTAGGGGAAGATATCTTTTATCAAGGAATAATTTCCGAAATTTTTTTTTTTTTTTTTACAAGAACTCAGGTGTTCAGAAACAAATCGAATATTCACAAAATCTCAAGTTCGTGACAGAACCCAATTAGAATAATTCTCTGTAATAGTAAGGCTTTGTGAAACTAGCTTGTTATCCAATACGCGAAGGTATTTTAAGGATATAGTGTATACTCCTCTTTGGAGTGATTTGTAACACATTATTTCTCATCATTCAGTTGCCTCTCTGTCTTTGGGCAGAGTGCACTCAGAGGCGACTCCGCCAGAGTCGCAACTGAGGAAAATTATACTGAGAGGTGCCCAGTCCTGGAGGACAGCTGCCCGAGGCCGCGCCCACCAATTGCACAAGAGAGGGATCGGTGCTTGTACCGAGGCCAGCGCAACGGACGGTTGCGGGGGCTGCGGTCAATTTTTCTTCCTTGCCCCGGGTGTACGCGCTCGCGGTCCCCACCTTGAAAAAAAGACCTTGTGTCCCCACTCGTCTTAGTGGGTAGACGGGAAATACCTAGAGTGGAAACAGTTTACAAATACTTACCAATCATTATCAGCACTTTCCTGTTCACTATAGTGTATCTTTTGAATTCTGTTTATTTTTCATCTACTACAATACGTGTTGTTAGTTGTCTATCTGCCTTGACCACCTCTAGTTGGTACAACAACTTTTTCGATTAGTTTCTTAATCTATTGTATGTGTTTGACACTGACTGGTATATAGTGTAATGAGAAAGTTTTTAGACAGATCTAAACAAAGTCTGGGTGGTGTAGTGGATAGCGGCTCGTATTGAGAAATCTGTTCGCCGATTTCTCATTCTAGTTGCATTCACGCGCAAATATCATTTCGCCTCCCCAGCCATGGATTAAATAGTAGGATATGTATCTAGAAAAAAAATGATTCTCAAATAATGCAATATTCACTCACAAAACAATTGTTTTTACAGCCAAAAATGTTTCGGCATTAAATAACTCTCAAAAGTCTGATAAACCGTTAAAAATAATCTAATGGGAATCTAATAGTACCCTGGAGAAAAAATTACTTACGGACGATTGGATATATTTTTTTTAAAGTAATCTTAATTAATAAACAAATTATCATAGGTCGTTCCACAAAATGTGATTGTTTTTAAACTTTTATACAAGATGCAGGAATATTTATATGTTCAAAAAATGTTGGAAGTAACAGTACCCGTGAAAAATATGCGGTTTTACTGTTTGAAATTTAGAATGACTCATAATTTTTATGTTAATGATTAACTCCTTGCGAATTCCACGACTATAAAATGCGTGAAAATTCCTCTATTAACTCGTTACATTTCTGAATTTTAACTGTAAAAAAATATTACAATAACATGAAGACAAAACATTATTGGAAGAGTGTACAAATTAAAACATTCTCTCTTAAGTTGAACATAAAAGCTTGAACATTATCTCTTTTTCCTAGCCATTACTTTTTCTCTCTCTCTCTGTGTCTTGTGTGTGTGTCTCTCTCTCTCTCTCTGTGTCTTTTGTGTGTGTGTCTCTCTCTGTGTGTCTTTTGTGTGTGTGTCTCTCTCTGTGTGTCTTTTGTGTGTGTGTGTCTCTCTGTGTGTCTTTTGTGTGTGTGTGTCTCTCTGTGTGTCTTTTGTGTGTGTGTGTCTCTCTGTGTGTCTTTTGTGTGTGTGTGTGTCTCTCTGTGTGTCTTTTGTGTGTGTGTCTCTCTCTCTGTGTCTTTTGTGTGTGTGTGTGTGTCTCTCTGTGTCTTGTGTGTGTGTGTGTCTCTCTGTGTGTGTCTTTTGTGTGTGTGTGTGTCTCTCTGTGTGTGTCTTTTGTGTGTGTGTGTGTCTCTCTGTGTGTGTCTTTTGTGTGTGTGTCTCTGTGTGTGTCTGTGTCTTTTGTGTGTGTGCGTCTCTGTGTGTGTCTGTGTCTTTTGTGTGTGTGCGTCTCTGTGTGTCTTTTGTGTGTGTCTCTCTCTTTTGTGTGTGTGTGTGTCTCTCTCTCTCTCTTTTGTGTGTGTGTGTCTCTCTCTCTCTCTCTCTCCTCACAGAGTGGTCAACAAAACTTACACGATGTTAACGTTTCGTATTCTTATTTTAGCCTACAAAATCCCTCCATTGGCACTTATGGTTGTTATTGGTGACGCATTGCATAATTTCGCTGATGGCCTGGCGATTGGAGCGGCATTTAATCAAAGTATTGTGATTGGATTTGCAACAAGTATAGCTGTTTTGTGTCATGAACTCCCTCATGAATTGGGTACGTAGTCATAAACAATTCGCATTTCTTTGTCATGCACGCAAAATATGAATGAAAATGTTGATGCTTCTAAAACTCTTGGCGATTTTATTAATTAACACAATTAACAACGCAATTTATTGCCTTAATTAACACTTCATATTAAATTCTAAACTGTATTTAATGCCATGACATTTCCACACTATCAAGGCTTTCAACGTATTTCTTATCTTTGAACTATCATTTCTTTGGAAAGATAGTGGTTTCTTATTACCTTCTGTGTTGAATTCAGAAATTCTTCTAGACTGGCTTCCACCCAAGGCTAAATATGTCTACTTTACTGTTTTACCTATAGATGGAGGAATAAATGAATTCGTACCTTTCCCAAGGGCAATAAATTTGAAAAATCGTTAGCCGATTCAACTTAATCACAATATCTTTACTCCTCTTAGACCCTGAAGTGACAAACACCAACAATTTAGATTACATAAGTAAATTGTTTTTCATAAACTTTACCATTAGGGAGAAAACGAATTGATAAAAAGATTTCACTCACGCTCGTGCGCACACACACACATATATATATATATATATATATATATATATATATAATCAACCAAGTAGACGAAAATAGTTAAGCGAATATCAAAGTCAACTAAAGCCTTTTGGGAAGTTCGTGGGATTACACTGAAAACGAAAATCGGTGTCTATCGAACAGTCATTCTCGCCACACTTCTTTATGGATCCGAATCGTGGACGCCATACACGACGCACATCAATCAACTTGATGCTTTTCATAAACGCTGTCTTCGTTCAATATGCGGTTATATAGGGCAGGACAAAATCTCTAATCCTGATCTTTTCATGAAATGTAGCGTCGGTGGTATTGAAACCTTTCTGATGCAATCACAGTTCAGATTGCCTGGTTATCTTATCAGAATCCTCATATATAGCCAACTTTTCCATGGTAAGCGTAATGTAGGCCGTCTTTGGTTACGCTTCAAGGACAAACTTAAATACAATTTAATTGCTGCAAGCATCCCTATAGAGGAGTTCAAAATGCTGTTGAAAACCGAGCAAGCTAAAGAAACACCTGCTTCCAAGGTATAACTAACTTTGAAAAGAATCGTCTCAACCATCTGAGAGAATTAAGAATTAACACTAAATCTCGGGCTAATACATCCGTCTATATGACGGTCACCCACTTCTGTATGCCCTTCGTGTGGATTTGTTCCCCGTGCAGGATTGTTGTCTCATACGAAATAAACATAAAAACTAAACGGAAAAACGCTCATACGTCGAAAACGAGTAATGTAATATTCGTAGTCAGTCTACTTATCTATGTTGAGATTGTGGCCACTTATAATGAATCCTGGCAGGATATCTACTTCTGACAGTCTCCTGACTCTATAGGTTGAATATCTCCGGTGAGGAGGCCTGTGCTTTTCTTACCTCCCCACGTCTTATCAACTCTGTAGCATTTTGGCTCTAATTAAAAATTAAATGGTGACTAGAGATGTCTCTCTCATGTAGATTTCTCGACTTAACAGTAAGTTACTTTGATTTTTAAATAATAAAGACACTAGTCTTTCAAAAAAAAATCTATTTGATTTAGCCAAGAGTATTATGAAGATGTGCGGGCGCTGGAAAGGATATCTGCGAGTCGAGTTCAAATCCTGCTTAATCTGTTGGACACTTTATCACAATACCGTTTTGTAAAGGCGTGGATCTTATATTCTTACCGCTAGTTATTATAAACTGGGTCCTGTAGCTATGGATCTCAATCAGTCTAAAAAGGACAACTTAAGATTTTAAACCGTGGGGAAATCAACGACAAACCACTTAACAATCTTTCTCAAGAATGCATGGTAATTGACAGATCAGAAAAAAGGAATCTGTGGAGAACCATGATCTCTTATGTCCTGAAGGTGAGCTGAATTTGCTATGAACGGTTTGAGAAACTTGAACACCTTCCACTGCACAATATTTTTTTCTGTGTACGCCCGTCTCTATATCTCCCTCCGTAGTTGTTATATATATATATATATATATATATATATATATATATATATATATATATATATATATATATATATATAAATATATTCAACAACTACATAAGAGTTCTCGTGTTTTTCAAACAAGAGCCGTAAACTTCAATATAATTATTTGAATTAAAGTACCAAGCTCTGTTCAATCTTCAAGCGAATTTTCTTTTTTTTTTTTTTTTTTTTTAATAAAAAATTTCGCTTGAAGATTGAACAGAGCTTAGTACTTTAATTCAATGTAATTCAAATAATTGAAGTTTTCGGTTCTTGTTTTGAAACATGAGAACTCTTATGTAGCGTTGGAATCACATTTTTAAATATATAATTATATTTATGCTCTACTTTTGCATTGAGCACTATTTTTTAAAATAACAAAAATACTAAAGAACTTTGGATTATTTATCTAACGAGTTCTTTCCTATTTTCTATATTTACACACACACACATATATATATATATATATATATATATATATATATATATATATATATATATATATATAACTCCTTATTTTATGTATGAGTGGCCAGCCAGGAGTCCTGACTTAACATCCTGTAACCTTTCTTTGGGGGTTGGTTGAAGGAGCAAATCAACAATACCAAGCCAAGAATTTGGAAGAACCCGAAGGTCGAATACAAGAACGGATCTCTTACATGCTACAAGAGTTTCTGGTGAAATCGGTTGACACGATGTCTAAGTGTCTCGAGAAGCTGATAGTGAAATCTGGTGCCCATATCGAATTTTAAATAAAACCTCATGCTAATCGCTTTCCTCTCAAATCCATTTCTTGCAAAAATTATAGTTAATAAATTACAAGTATTTTAAAAATGGAGCTAATTTTCAATCACATGTCTCTGAATGTAATAAAAAACGAAAATATATAAATTCTAACGTTCACGGCATTAATTCAAAAGAGGGCTCAATACCGATAGTAGAGCAATAATTATTTATGTGGCTTGCTTATAAACAGGCTTTTCATGGCCATTTTTGGTTCTCACCTGTCGAAGTGCAATTAAATGCACTGAAACGAAATTGCATCATTGTAGTGAGTAAATTGATTTTGTCTATATAAAGTTTTTTTCTTCACATGAATTCTCTTAACGACCTACCAATTTTTTTCGATATCATTTTATCAATGAAATGATCTGTTTTGCTCTCTTTTTTTCTGAAATATAATTTACGTTTATTTCTCAGGTGATTTCGGTGTTTTACTAGGCAGTGGCATTGGCTTCAAACGCGCCATTTTCTTCAATCTCTTCTCTTCTCTCACGGCGCTGATTGGCCTGTATATTGGTCTTGTTATTGCCACAGACATCGTTATTCGCCAATGGATCTTTGCAGTAACTTCTGGAATGTTCCTCTATATTTCTCTTGTTGACCTGGTAAGCTTTCACCTAATATTATTTTGTCTTATTTCTTTCACTACCCACCAGGTAACCGACCATTAATATATGATTATTGCTCAACCCCACCTTTGCCAGAAGAAAATTATATCTTCATTGATCATTGCACAATGTGCACGCATATGACTCTTCAGCCCAGCTTGAGTTTTACATGATGTTTTGCAAATGTAACTCTTTAAATGTCCATCTCAGGTTACCGGCTGATTTGTGTTATATATATATATATATATATATATATATATATATATATATGTGTGTGTGTTATAAATAAAAAGAAAGAACAGTAAGATATAAAATCCGGTGTTCTTATAGATATTTTTATTTTTACGAAATAGTGCTCAATGTAAATTTACAGAGCTTTAATATTATAAATTAATTGATTTAAAATATGGTTTTTTTTCCCTACACAGTTCCAACCATGTTTCAAAAATAGAAGCTAAAACCCCAATTTAATTTTGCAATTAAATTAAAAGCATTAGTTCCATTTCATAATGGAATATTTGGTCAAACCACGTTGGCATGCATACTAAGCCATATGTTGGACAGGTATGGGATGGTAGTAAAACTTCCTTGCAAGGCCCTTTCGTCGTGTTAATGTACTTGCTTATGAGAAGACAGCGTCCGCGCATTACTCATGAATTCCTGTTGAACGCACCGTTCTTGCTTTGCATTCGGAGTAAACGTTCCAATGCACCTTGCTCTGCTTCCGTTCAAAATAACTCTATCCATTCAGGATGACTTTCCTCCAAGTTGCACGACTCTTGGTTAAATTTTTCCACGTGTCCATATCAAATACAATGACCACAAGTGTGCTTTTTACAAGAGCCTTCTATAATTTTCATTTAATTTAAATTCGAAGTGATCCTGAAACCTTCATCTGTAATGTTTTGGAAGCAACAACTCATGCGCGCGTTTTTATTTTTGTTTTATTATATCGACCCTGAAGAAAATTCGTTTGCATAAATTTTAAAATTCTTTACTTTTTGACTTAATTAAAATTTGTAGATTTATAAAGTGCCATGTGCATCTTGAACTATTACCTAAATATAGGTACCTCCACGAGATCGCTAAAAAGAGTATAGCATCATGAAAACAATTTTATCGTCTAAATGTTTATTATTAAGAGGAACGATCAAAGTATTTTTGGTATTTTTCCCATTTTTTAATCGTTCCTAGCACGTCCGAAATTTTGGTTAAAAATCTAGGGTTTTTTTGTTTTTTTGAGTCAGCAAAATTGACCATTTTTTTTTCCATTTAAAAAAAAAAACTGAAAATCTCACTTTGAAATTTTTTTAAATATCAATTATCATTTTTTCAAAACTTATTTTAAGAAAATCAGAAATTATGTTTATTTAAAATATTTTGAACCAAACTTAACTAAGCTTTTGTGCCAAAAAGATGTAATTTGAAAATAAAACAAAGCAGGTCATAAACTTTCGCGTCTCTTGACGGGTGATGAATGACTTATTTACGAATTCCATGAGGCTAATTTGTTCTACGGAAGGAGAAAAGTGAAATAATTTACATTTAAGTGAACAAATTGTTTACCTCGTTGTTTTTAACGAAAACTTTCAGCGGTCTTTTTTTCTTAGCTTTCACCTTTTTACGTTTATGATGCTTTATGGAAAATATATTATAAAGAAATTAAAATAAGACTGTTAAGAGATTAAATTTCATAATTCCTAAGAAATGTTTCTAATTTATAGGTACCTTTCTTATGAAATTTTATCAGAACTGTACATAAAATACTATAATTTTATGTACATTTATTACATTTTATTTGCATTCATTTTATTAATTTTGATATTTCATTTATGGAAAAATGTCGTAACTGAGATTAATATAAAAATAAGATCATATAAATTTCATAAGATGATACTGACACTTGTAGGTACCCTTCTCAGTTGAAATTGAAAAATCAAATTAACTTCTCCACACGTGTTTCGCAAAAGTAAATGCCTTAACAGCGGAGAACAATGCTTAACTCAAATAACGCAACTTAATTATATTCTGGTTGGTCTTCCGTACTTTATAATTACAGCCCGGTTATAAGCACAAAATTACATTTCTTAATTACTGTGGATCTTCTGATTAGTCAAAATGATACAATTTACAACGCGCTAAAAAAGATCTCTCATAAGGACACTTAGGAAAGCCGATGCGGCTTATACCTAATTTTATAATATTTTAACAAATTAAATGTAAAATCTATTATAATTAAAAAAATAACAAATAATTGTATTAAAAATTCATTTTTCATCGAAAAAATTTTTTTGCTTTCAGAAAATATTGTCCATATTCATAAAAACAACTAAAAGCAAATAAAAGCATTTGAAATTAAATAATATCTTTGTTTTATTGAGTTTTGTATGTTACAATTCAGAGCTGATTTTCAGGTACTGCAGATCCAATTAAAAACAAAAAAAAATGATTTGCATTCCTCAAAGCCCTGTGCTTCTAATTATTGTAATCACTAAAACCGATGCGATCGAATTTCTAGCGTCTTCATAAAATTAGTTATGGGGGGTGGGTAATAAATACTTATTTCTACCCTGACTTTAATAAAAAAAAACAATTTCAATCATCTGTGAATAGTTCCTTAAAGTTTCATTAACATCCGACAATTATTTCTATTTTTGCACGACTTTTCAAATTAATGTGTGTCATACCAAAAAACGTGCTAAAAATTGTCTGTTATTTACTAGTTCCACTGATACAAATAGAAACAAAGTTTTTTTTAATTAAAATTTAGAATGTTCTAAAAAGAAGGAAAAAATTTTAAAAATAATTAAAAAAAACTTTGGTCTTTCCTCTTAATAACATAAGCATTTAGACAATAAAATTGTTTTCGGCAAGGTTGGCGTCTTTTTCATCAAGCTATGCTCTCTTTTTTAGCGATTTCGTGGAGGTACCTACCTAAATATTTTTATGTAACTTAAATTATTTCTGTAAACATAAAAATATAATTCTAGACAGATGTTCATTTTATTGCTGTCTTCGTTTCATATTAAGTTTTAATTGCCGATTAGAATATAAACAAAAAGTCCAAGATACAAACCAAGAGAAATATCTGGCATTGACCTAATTCATGATCTTAGCTGACTACTAGTAGTGTATGCAAAATATATATATATATATATATATATATACACACAGCAGAACAGATGGAGTAACAATCCACAGTTCGTAGCATTTTAGTTTTTAAAAAGTGCTCAATACAAAGTAGAGCAAAATATTTTTATAATCTTTTATATATCTTATATAAGATCCTAAAAATATTTTTTATGTGGTACATTCATCTGCTAGGTTAGCTAGGTAATTCCTGTCTTAAAAACTACACATTTTTTATGCTTGCTTACATTGGGGATTAAATATTTTTTATAAATAATAATGGTTTGACGATAAATAGTAACGAAATGGTACAATTATGCTGATGACATAGGTATTCATATTTGGTACAAGAATGACCTTGATTTAAAAAAAAAAAAAAAACCTTCTGTTCAAAGCAATAATATTTCAGATAAACAGTTCCAAAATAGAAACTATAATTTGAAATGAGTAATGGCACTTGCCCTGAATCAGTCATAAACATTCAGAATCTGCAATTAATAAATTATGGATCAATTATAACAAATTTAGGAGAGAAGAGGAATTCGAATACGGGCTTTGTTGCACGAGGAACTGCTTTTTCCAACACTGTAAGAGGCTACAAAATCAGTGTTGAACTAAGAATTCGAGAAATGTTAACCTCTTAAGTTCTATACACTCGTACGAGTACCATTCATGGCGCACTCGTTGTGAAAGATCTTATCAGCTATATACAACAGGTCAATGATTAAAATGGCGTCGAGAGAATGAATCCCTTACGCCTTTTAAAGAATGCAACCTTTCATCAAATCTTATAGACTGGCGCTACAGAATCATAAGGAATTTTATCAAATAATGAAAGTAACATCACGTGAATAATTGCAACAACAAAAATAGATTGTGTAACAAGAGAAAAATGATGTAATGGAGATTTTATAATGAACTGACTGCGGCTAAATGAATTCTCCAGATAACGTGGATTACATTTTAATATGTTCTCATCTGCGCCTTTTCACTTAGCTGGTAAAGAATCGTCTTAAATTTTAAGCGACTCTGTTGTTTGCACTATCGGTCAGTCTATTGTGGTTCGTTTGGAAGCTCGATAAGAAAATCTGTTTATGGCGGGGGAATGGGTTATGCATATATTTAGTGAAAAAATAATTGTTCTACGTTTAATTGCTTGATTTTTCTCTTGGTAGACACGGACTGAATTCAGGTTCAGACAAGATAGTCACTGGCAATAAAAACGGATTTATTACATGAACACCAAGCTAAGAAAATGAATAATTCAAGGACAATCAACATTTCACTCAAAACTTAATCTACTGAGGAGGATATGTTATGAATAGCTGAAATCTGGACAAATTGTGACTGCATTTTGGTTACACTGAGTAAATGGCTTGTTTGAATAACTCATTGGAATAGAAATTTGTATTTTAAGAAATAAACCGGAGATTTTTGTTCTGTTTGCCTTTCTCCGAATTGCAAATGGATGGAACTATCAAAGAATGGTAAAGTTCTTCGACATGCGATGTAAGACTATCTTGTTTCTCTCCGAACAAAATTCTGTTCGCAGATTCCAACAATTCAAGATATAGAAAGATTAGCAGAAGTATTCACAGAATCAAAATCGGAATCTTTTGATGAATACACAATTGAGCTGAAAGATGCCGGCAAGTCATAGAAAGCCAGGTTTTTTGGGGTTTTTTTTAAGAATAGGAAATTTATACGCTTTGTTTATAATCTTGTTTTTAAACATGGTTCTCGTCACTTTTTGTTGCACGAGGAACTGCTTTGTCCAACACCGTAAGAGGTTACAAAATCGAAATGTTGAACTAAGAATTCGAGAAATGTTAACCTCTTCAGTTCTAGACACTCATACGAATACCATTCATGGCGCACTCGTTGTGAAACATCTTATCAGCTATATACAACAGGTCAATGATTAAAATGGCGTCAAGAGAATGAATCCCTTACGCCTTTTAAAGAATGCAACCTTTCATCAAATCTTATAGACTGGCGCTACAGAATTATAAAGAATTTTATCAAATAATGACGTGAATAATTCCAACAGCAGCAACAACAAAAATAGGTTGTGTTAAAACAAAAAAAAACTAATATTTAAATCGTTTTAATCTGTATTCCACTAATATAACAATTTTTTACTTTTTCTCTAGCTACCAATTCTTAAATCTAATGACTTAAAGAGTAACAAAGGGTTGTTACTATTCAGTAATATTGGAATTTTGGTCGGCGTTGTAATTATGCTGTTAATTGGAATGTATGAAGAGGAAATCAAGTTCACAAATTAATTGGTAAGTTCCTTTTGATTCACAAATGATCGATTTCAAAATTCATTTTGAATAACTATTCATTATTAAATTAGTCTTGATAAGAGGTTAGTCATAATGAAATTGTCGGTTTTCTTTACAAACTCGTCATTTTTGATTTCCAAAATAATTTAGACACTTTTTTACATAACTCTTAATGATTCCGTAAAAATGTAATTGGTTTTTGATGAGAGCTTACCCACACTTTATATTTTTAATCTTTCCGTGTCCATTGTACATTTTATTTTTAACTTTTTCGTGTTCAACGAGTGGAATATTTTCAAGACTTTAAAGTTCACTCCGGATTACGCGTGGTACTCGGATATGCTGTCCCCCACTAAAGATGCTGGAAAACTAGACGGTTCTTTGTACCCTGGCCTTGGAATGTACCTCCTCCATACAGTTTCTGTCTTGGCGAGTTAATTCAGACGGAAATGGTTATTGCTGACGAATACTAGTCTTGACGAAACTCAAATTCGTCTACAGGCCTTGTGCGTGTGATTATTTTCCAGCCCACAATTTCTCCCACAGATACAACGTTGTAACCTTCTCGCTATTCTAAGGCTATTTCCATGGCAAATGTTCAGATTAGCTGCAAACTAGTGGAACTAAGAAATGTTGCCAAGAGCAGCCAGACCACGTAAAGAAATTCAACTCTTCCACATTAACCTTCATATTCCAACGAGAAGTTCCATTCGGACAGCTTTTTCCAATAAAAGCTACTTTGTGTAGCAGTTTCCCTGGGAAGATGCTTCCCTGATCAGTATAATATTAAGCAGTCTCAAGTCATCCGTTATCTACTTTCAAGAATTTCATTTGGTTCCCCTCTACCTTGATTGGCTCTTGGACCTTGTATTGGGGGAACAATAGTAAAATCTTATAAAGACGAGAATTAATTGTATCATATGATGTGCAAGCAAATATTGTATTTTAGACTTTCCCATGTGTATTACCGATAAAATAATCTAAATAAATGCTTGCCTGTTGTCAAGTTATTTAATACAAGTTCCCCTTGTGTAGAAGCAATAAAATGTTAATGTTTTATACCGAAACTTCAGAAATATATCGTTTTATTCCCTTTGGTTTCTGGTGTATGCTCCTTTCTTTCCGGGTCCTGACCAGTGACCTAAGGTCATAAATGGCATGACATTTTCTGATTAGCAGTTTTAAAAAAAATCGCACATATACATTTTTTTTTTTTTGTATTTCTTTAAGGCATGAACTAACAGGGATTCCTTCAATGAGCCTATTGGAATCTTTTCCAATTAATCCGACGGCTCCAACTAAAACTGGAATTGTCAATATCCTCATGTGCCACATTTTTGAAATTTCGATTTCAAGGTTCTTGTATTTTGATAGTTTTTTTTTTTTTTCTTTTGAAGATCTTCAAAGATACATTGCAGTCTGCACGGGCTGCCATGCCAATCAGGAAGCACATTTTGTCTTTGCGGTCTTTAATCACGGTTGTGTGTGGCGGCGGCATCATCATCATTATTATTATTATTAAATTATTATTATATTTATATTATTATTATATTTATATATATTATTATTTATATTATTATTAATTATATTATTATTTGGGAGCTTTATTTCTAACTAAGAATTTGTTCTAAAATTTTGCAAGTGAAGATTTTTTTTTTATACGGGACCTGGAGCTTGAATGTGATCTAGCAGTAAGCTCTTTCTTGGATTTAAATCCAAGACAAAGAGCTTACTGCTAGATCACATTCAAGCTCCAGTTCCCGTATAATCACCTAAGTTAAGCAAAATTGATCCTTGTCAGTACCTAAATAGGTGACATCTTGTAAGCGTAGAAGTGCGGGTGGCATAATGAATAATGGCTCGAGATTTTTAATCGGAGAGCGGAGTTTTAATTCCAGTTGGGTTCGTTATAATCACATGCGCGCAAATATCGTTGGGAAAGGTACGATTTCACTTCCCCTGCCCAGATTTGGGTTAATTAGACTGTATAACTAACCCATTATCATCTGAAAAAATATTCTTACACTCGAAAAATATTTTCTGGTTGTTAAGTAACCCACAAATTAATAAGCCGTAGAAAACAGATGAATCTATCAGTTCAAGATGAAGTGAAACTAACCAAATTTCCCAGTTTTCTTCATAAGTCTTGTCAACCTGTGAATTTTCAGCCACTTTCCAACAGTGTTTTACTCTATGTTCGATTCATCACAAGAAGTGATCTCTTTGACCTATCGGACAACGTGAGATTCTATCTCGGGTCTCATGGTCGGCATACAAACATGAATATGTAAATATAACTCACAGTTTCAGTAGAGATCTTCTGATCTCTTTTATTTAATCTTTTAATAGCAATGCGCGTGAAAATTTCAGTTTTCCTGCTTGAATGTTCTGATGAATCAATTGTTAAAGATTGAATAAATCCCTTTGCAAGTTTTATGACTCTAAAATAACTACGGACATAGTCTCTATTGTCGCGTTAAATGTTTCAGCTTAACAGCTTCAAAAAATATCAAATAACACGTATGAATACAGGTCATTATTTAAAGAGGTTACAAATGGAAATCTTCACAAGGTTTTCCGTTTCGGCACGCTTCCGTTTAAGCAGGCTTAAAAACATGGAAGCTTTATTACCTCTATTTTTCTCTTGGTTTCTCATTAAAACCAAACAGAATTTTTTATATATTTTTCATCTGTCGTTACTCGTAATGAAAACTGAATGGTCCATCTATCTTAGGTAATGCCAGTACGTGCTAATTTACCGTAATTCCCCATGTATAATACGATTTCATCCATAATACGCACACCTAAAATTGTGCTGAAAGTGTGGGGAAAATGCTTCTACTCATGCATAATATGCACCCCTTGTTTGGTAATCAAACCCTCTAAATTGTACCCCTCCAATTTCATTACAGCCAGCGTTTTCTACTCTTATCAATAAAAACTGTTTCTAAACATAGAATATCATTTTAATTTAGTTTTGATAATTATAATTTACGGCAATTTTTTTAAAGATTTTTTTTTTTTTTTTTTTTGTAGCTGTGCTTAATACGCACCCCTGATTCCATTTTTTTTTTTAATATGCGTATTATACATGCATTAATTTACAGTAATAACTTATACAGGAACAAAGTGTCTAATATGATTTATCTATTTTTATTTTTTTTTATTTACAGGATGTGGAGCTTTTCCTGAATGCCAAAAGATATCATACCATATCTGGAATATGTATATATGATGTATATCACTCGTCCAGTTTATATAACCAAACTTCTGATTTATTTATTTATATATATATATATATATATATATATATATAAATTCCAATAACCAAATCATTTTTATAATGCTAAAAAAAAAAAACTTCAGAAGCTTATTCAGTCAGCATTCTCTCAATGAAAATACAAACGCTAACAAAACTGAAAAAGTACTCTTTGTGGGTGGGAGAAAGTTCCTTGTATAAAATTATGCCAAAGCGTGTATATTTAAAATGTAAATGAAACTCTTAATACATGGTAAGTTTTACTCTAAATTTCAGAAAAAAACAGTTTTTAAAAATTATTTTGGGAGGAGTTTTGTTTGCATCTCTTTAATTTTATTTTTTAAGCATTGAAGATAAAATGGCAAATGTTTCTCTACAATTTCAAAGGAAGTTTATAATGGAATAAAATTCTTCAACTTTGAAATGAACGGAAAAAATACAATGGACAAAATCTATTTTGGTACAAATGTTTTGCATAAATTCTTTACATGTGAATTAAAATAATGCCTTTTTATTTCTGTCTGCCTGTCTATCTACCAGTCCAGTCCAGTCCATAAAGTTTGTGTGCACTTTTAAAAATTTATAACTTTATTTCTATTTGCGATAGAAATAATTTGTAAAAAGGATTAGAAAGTGAATCTATATTTTTTAAGGTTTAATTTTATTAAGTTTCCACATGTCCTCCATCATTAGCAATACAAAGGGTAATACAATTTTGCAGTTCACGGAAAATATTTGCCAACTGATTTACAGTAATGCCTGAAAATCAGTTATTTTAGCCATACTTAAAACGAGGTACATTAAACTTTATAACATTTTTTACAGATTATTTCTATCGCAAATAAAGATATAAATTTTTAAAGTGCACACGAACTTTATGGACACTATATATATATATATATATATATATATATATAATCACAATATTGTTCAGGCTGGCCATCAGTAATCCGACATTAATTTTCACAAGAGAAATTTCAAACTTATCAGGTTAACTAGCAGACTTTCCACTACGAATATCGCTTGCTGTTTAATCTTTTTCCTTTATAAACCAACTTGTACTAGAGTATTTTAAAGGATGAAGTGATTAGCCGTTGGGTTAAATGTATCCTAATATAAACATCAGAAATCCAACAGGTTTGGTTTTTTTTTTTTACGGTATATCAACCTGAATGGGTTATTTAATGCTGACAACATTTTTTTTATTGCTGGTAATATTTTGTTTTGTCAAAAATCTGTTTCTGGTAATACTTTTCCTTCAAAATTGTATTGCTGGTAATAATTTTTTTTTCAAAAGTATTGCTGGTAATAGTTAACTATTTGCCCATAGCTGGGACCCTAATAGGTGCTACCACCCGGGTCAGGGTGGACCTGGGAACACCAGCAATTAAGAGGTGGTTCAACGCTCCTCAAAACCTCCTGATCAGAGGCCTTGCTGCTGGACGTAGTTTAACGTCTTACCCTGGACGTAAAATCCAACAGGATGAAACCGGGTTGGTGTGACAGTCAACATGTACCAAATTCTATTTCTTTGATTTTTTATAAACACTTTTTCAACTGAAATCTGGTTCAAGACTATCGGCTACTTTTTCTTTTATGTGCCATGTCCCTTTAGGACGTAGACGATCATGGCACTCCACTCCCCCCTATCCCTTGTAGCTCTCAATAAGTTTTGCCCCTTTGCTACTTCCTATAGGCCATGTTTATCCACTATTTATGTCATGCGTTGCTTTCCCTTGTCTCTTTCCTTCTACTCGACTTGTGAGTATCGGATTCTCCAAGACCTCCTTTCACATTACATGTCCCAGAAATTTCAGCTGCCTCTTCCTAATGTTAAGTATAAGCTTTCTCCTTGTTTGAATTCTCTCCGAAATCTCATCGTTGCTCACACGCTTTTTGTGTAAAACCATATCTCCGCCGCCTCAAGTCTCTTCATCTTTGAGGAGACTGTCCAACATTCGCTGCCATGAAGGAGAACAGTTGTCACGTAGCAGCTCAGTACTCTTTTCTTTGTTACCAAAGAAATCCTGTCTCGTAATACTCTGCCTGCCTTTTGGAATGCGTCTTTGTCCATCTCAATGTCTTCCGATCTCAGCGTCGCACATGTCATCATGGCTATCGGCTTCACAAAAATTTAAACACATTTCTCTTCGACTCTCTTTCTCTCCGGAGTAAAGAAGGCATATTAAAGTAGATGGGCAGTTCCCCAAAGTTAATGGAAGCCTCTAGGGCTGAGTAAAACAGGATTTAGTCGTTAATGACTTTGGAGTGATCGCCTAACTGGAGAAAGTGAACTGTCAACAATTTTAGTTTTCCTTTTGTTTTCACTCATAACTAGCTTAAAAGCCTCACTCTGTACAAGCTTTTGAGCTAGTTCCTACGAATGTCTAATTGAGACTATCTCAAAACTAAAGCGACCTCTGGTCCAGCTTAAAAAACAGCAATGATAATTTTGAAGAACTAACTTTGAATTCCTCTGTTCTCTCTATGGAACTTCCAAACCTCAGATTTAATTCTGATTCGAACTATAATTCCAATTCCGGCCGTAAATTACAGTTCTTCAAATCACAAACTCTGAGGAACTTCAAAAACCTAACATCACAAAACCTCTCACTTTAACTCTGGTTCCTTGGCATTTTGAAGAAATAAAATTGATTTCTTTAATTCACAAAGTTTTGGAAATATTTCAAACTGAATTTAAAAGTTGTTTTTTTTTTTTGTTGTTTTTGTTTTTTTTGTTACTTTGAAACGCAATATAAATCAAACTTTTAAAATCACTTTGAATCAATTTGAATTTTTAATTCTCTCATCCGGGCACAAATCTCAATTCAAACACCAGATGATGGGCAGATTTTCAATCCAGATATCATCCTGATTCCAAGAAGGTACGTAGAGTGGCCCAAGTTACGTGTTTGACACATTAATAGAATTTGCCGTTTTATTTAGGTTTTATTTCTTGACAGACATATTTTATTTATATCAGACTTTTTATATACACACAGACACACACATATTTTGATAAATCTCCCTCTTTGGTACCTGGACTTTGGTACATAGATTATGAATTTAAGCACGGTACTAGATTGGCAGCAAAGTCTCATAATTTTCCAGTGGAATTGGCTAGATGTAACCCAATCCTAAACTAGGAACATGGGATAAACCTCTATTGTTCAAAAGACCAAGTAGGATTGAACCGGGCGATAGGTTTACATATTTATTAGTGCTATATTCTCGGCTGAAGCTGGTTATTCCTTGATGAATTTAAAAGCGTCCACGCGGCCCTGTGGGTGTTGAATTATTTTCCCCTCTACACTTCCTTTTTCGCAGAAGCAACCTTGCATGCCTCTCGCTACTCTATCGCTATTTCCCCAGCAAATGTTCAGACAAGCTATATTCATTATTACCACTGTTAAGACTATTACAACTAACACCCGCTATGCCGCGAACATTGTAGGCATCGTTACATTTTTATCAATGGACTACGAAAGGAATGAAGTTCGATTCGACCAGATTCTTTCCAAGAAACTTTGTGCAATACTCCCGAGCGGATGCTTCCCTGATCGCTACAATTTTAACCTCTTCAGGTTTAAGGTCCCCATAATTTGTATTTTTTTTAAAATTCCTACTGTTACCATCACAAAACCTAATTCAGTAACCCTATACCACATTAGATCTACATTTTCTCATTCAGTTTATTATAAAATGAACATTTTAGTCAATGGTTTACATGCTAATTATTATATTTGACAATATTTTTATATTTCAAAACGGTCACATTTTGCTGTAACCATAGCATTTAATATATTCTCAACTAAAGTGCATGGCTTCTACACCTCTTGGCTCAAATTGTACCACACTTGAGTACGTGATGTAAATTATCGCTCCCCAACATGGGTCCTATTGCAAATTCCATAGGATTATTGTCATTGTTTGATGTAAGCCAAATTGAGTTGCCGAAAAATCCACGTCTCTTGCGCCAAATCAACGTTGAACAGTGCAGTGTGTGCAGGAGCTCCGTCTTGAGTTAACTTCAAATGTAGCTGACAACCAGGGTAATGCGTCAGCAACTAAAGCCAAAACATATTAGTTGGATTCTTTCGCTCGAAATATATTCTGACACTATCGGGGATGCTTTCTGGTGAAGTAACGTGAACCCTATCGTTTGGTAGCTGACCACAGCCTCTATAAGAAAAAAAAAACTCGTTTAACGAAACGAAACTGCCTATGTTATGATGTTGATTTGGGGTTAGTAGAAACAAACGCCAAATAACACGTAACAATAAAAAGGGTTGGTAAATAGGTACAGAAATCGCCTGAGTAGCCAATAACTAGCCCAGCTAAGAACTTCTGTCTCTGTCTTTCGACATGCCACTATTTAAAGTCTTTGTTCACAGACGCAGACAAGTTCATCTTCAAGAAGGGTGGTAGGTTTCCGACACAACAGTCTATGAGGTACGCAGTATCTCCAACATTTTCTTCTCTCTACCAAGCCGTTTTTGCTTACCGGGGTGAGTACTAAATAAGACCAGATATCCTGTGATATGAACAACGGAACGAGGGTAATCCATCAGTTCGAATTTCCATGAAGGTTATCCTGATCAAGAGATGGTTGGATGGAAAAATGGTTGAAATGCTGTAGTCTTTAAAACAAGGATGTCGGAATTAACCAAATTCTAAATGAAGGGATTAACAATAATCCTCATCCCAGAAATTGAGACTGAATTTTTATTATCTTGGGGTTTTAGTAGGTTCACCTGTGTGTATGAGGTATTTTGGCAAGTGTAAGATTGGGTCAAGAGTAATGTCCTTGTGGTAATTGAGTAAATTGTAACGAACGAATGTATCACGAATCAGATTAGCTAGGTTTAGGATAGTCAATGACGACCAGCCTCATCCCACTCTCCCTTCGGTCTTGTACCAAAATTGTACGTAAAAATACAAATAAATACACGTACTTGAGTATGAGATACGTGAAACATCGTTCTCCAATTTTGGCCATATCTCAAAGTCCGTAGCAATTAATGTCAGAGCTTGATGGAAGCCAAATTGACTTGTTTGTAAAATCAACGGAAATAATACATTCCTCTGCAAAGTTTGCTGGTAAACTCTGCTATTCGCTTTCACCTTTACTTCGATGGGCACCAAGGCTGATTTCGTGCTACCACAAGCAACAGAAAACCAAACCAATAAAGCCGTTGATATCTGTCGCTTCCTGGCACAGTCAGGAATGCTTCCTGGGGAATTTTAGCGTTTATCCGATGTAGCACTCATTCATTTGCATCTAGCTTCTTAGATCAATTTTTTCCATAGTACTGCCTAAGGTCTCCTCCCGTTATGTCACCACTCTTACATATTTTATTCAGTGCTTTTGTGTGTGTGTGTGTGGAGGGGGGGAGTTATCATTGCCGAAATCACTTAACGCTATCATTCTCTATTAAAATTCCATCTGATTTTTCTGATTTGTTCGTGTTCAATTTGGTCAGCGCTGATTTCACTACACTCTTTAATGTTCCTGGTCTTCCCATATTTTTCTTTATTGCAGGTTTACCTCCTTTGTTGTGGAAGAGCTCTCCAACGTATATGCCCCATATTTTTCTTTCTATATTATCAGCCTTCCCTCTTTTGATGAATCTTGTAGACAAGCACTTCTTTTGTCCCGTTATTTCTCGTTTTATGCTTTACCTCGATTTCATTCTTTCCATTGGTGTACACTTTTCATTAAGCCAGTCTTCGTTTGCCTGCCTGTATTTGTTTCAAATTACTTTGTAATGTACTAGACTCTCTGCCATACCTTGGTATTGTTTGCTGTCTTTTCTTGTCGAAAATTTCCCTTGACTAAAACTACTGAACTGTATAACATATTACATCATAATATCGCTGAATTGTTCAGTATAATTTCCGTTCTAAGGTCTAATTTGATGGCACAATGATTTAGTTATGTGCTTGTACCATTCATCTTGTCTATAATCAATTTATAAAGCTTCAATAAATTTTATAAGGCATTGATCAACGGAATGAAATTCCAATACTTCGATTTTGAACATAAACTTAATTTTGTGAAGAGACTTTTTTCTTTTTCTTTTTTTTTTTTTTTAAATTAACGATTTGAAAAATATTTAGTGTCGTTATTTATGACTTTGAAATTGATTTCAATCCCACGGTTCCAAAATCGACCTGCCTTCACAATCGGCACTTAGGGATGCAGTTTTACACTTTTTTGAACGTTATGTAGTCGATTTTGTTTTTAATCTCCCCTCTTGGGCTTCTCTATGTCCATAAGAATCATGAGTTTTCTTGAAAGCAAATGATCGCTACTATCTGGTCGTTTTCTATGCAACGTTGGCCCCATGTTTCTCCACGCTCCTTTTTCAGGATGCTATTTTGATTTGCCAAATATTTGCCCATCTCCTCACTGTTTCCCTATTTTGATCTGGAGGGACTACTAATGGGGGGGCGAGGGTAATTATTAAAATTCTCAGAAGAATAGACTGAATGGTTGGTTGGAAAAAAAAGAAACGATTCAGTATCTTTTTTCAAAAAAAATTAAATGAACTTAAGAACGGTTCCAAAGAGAACCAAACCTGGAAATCACAAGTCAAGAATCGGTAAAATTGCACAAAATTAAACTTTTCCCTAAACCTCTTCACTTTCCTCAGATAAAAACACGATTAATATGTTGTCCTAAGACCCCAAATTCAGTTAACAAAGGAAGACATGCGGTTTAGGAAAAGATTTTCTAAGATAAAGTGAAAAAAAATGGATGCATTTTAACGGAGCTAGTATATATATATATATATATATATATATTGAATTTAGAATTAGCGCTAACTCTTATAATAAGGAGGTTTTCAATAAACATAGTGATTTTTATAATTCTGCACTAAAAAATAGTGGATACAAAAATACCACTATTCAATATAAAAACCCTGTTAATTGCAACCATAATAAGAAAAGAAGATCTAGAAAGGTTATTTGGTTCACTCCCCTTTCAATGTTATGGTCAAAAACTAAGTTAGGGCGTATATTTATTAACCTAATCAAAAACATTTCCCCAACCCTGAAACTAACCCACTTAGTAAAATATTTAATCCTAATACCCTTAAATTAAGCTATAGTTGTGCTGATAACCTAGAGCAGATAATTAAAAAAAAATAACAACATAGTCTTTAACAAGTATAGAATTCAAAAGGCTTTGACTAATCAACAGGTTACTAACTGCAATACTAACTATAAGAATACAAATAACAACTTATGTAATTGTAGGAATCCGAATAATTGTCCACTACAAAATAACTGTGGGATTACTTCTGTAGTCTATCTTGGTACTATTTCAACAATTGAAAATCCAAATATAAAGAAGTTTTACATTGGTTCTACTATTTAAACATTCAAGGAACGCTGGCGGGGGCATATGCAATCCTTTAATCATAGTGAATATAGGTACATGACTTCATTATCCAAGTATTTTTGGAATCTAAAAGATAAGAACAAAACACCTACGATTAAATGGAGTTTGATTAAGAAAGCTCGTACATGTAACTCCCTATATACCCCATGTTACCTATGCCTTAATGAAAAATTTGAAATTATTAGATTTAAAAACAAGGCTGATTCTTAAATCAAAGATATGAACTGACAGTAAATTGTAAACACCGTTATAAATTTAACTTAGTGTAGGGGTCGTATACTTTAAAAAATGATAATGATATGTCGCTGTATTTTTAATAGATTAGTATTTTTATTGCATAATGGTCATACTTACGATATAAGTGTTATTGTTTACCTGCATAGTGTTATCAGTGTTGGTGTAAATATATATATATTTATTTATGTGTTGGTTAGAGTATTTGCACTGAGGAATGTGTGGGTTGGTGTATAAAATGTATTTATGGTTTTTTTTTTTTTTTACATGTGAGGTATATGTGGGGGTATGTATGTATGTATATATATGTGGAGTGTGTGTATATATGTATATATATATTATGTGGGAAAATAAGGTAGATTATAAGAGAAAAGGTTAATAATTATTACTGTATATGTGTATGTGTGTGTGCCTATATATGTATGTGTGTATGGGTGTGTATATATATGTATGTATTTGTGTGGGTATGTGTATATATGTATGTATGTATGTAGATATATATATATATGTGTTTATATATATATGTATATATATATATGTGTGTATGTGTGTATATGGTTGGATATATATATATGTATATATGCATATATATGTGTATGTGTATGAGTATGTACATGTATGTATATGATTAAATCACGACAGTATAATGGTTAGCCAGCATGGTTCACTAGATTGGGTGCGACTGAGTAATGAGTTCGTTCCTCACAGGATGCCCTTGTTTTCAGCTTTGTGCCACAATATATTTGTATATATATATGTATGTGTGTGTGTATGTATGTGTGTATATATATATGTGTGTGTGCATATATATATATGTATATATATCTGTATGTCTATTTTATTGTGTATGTGTATTTATATTTAAGTATATTTCTGTTTGTATGAATGTGTTTATATATTTGTATGTTAGACTATATGTATATTGCTGTGTGTTGGTGTTTGAAGGTATATTTATGTATCTATATGTTAGTTCGTTTATATATGTATTTGGTTGAAAGTTGTTGTATTTTTATGTATGCATGTATATATGGGTAGTTGTTATTGCAGGTAGTTATATTTATGGATATATATATATGTTTATTTGTAGATATGTATGTATGTGTGTATATATATTTATGTATGTTTGTGTATGTATATATATATAGGTGTGTGTTGGAACCTATTATGTATGAGTTTGTGTGTGTGTATGTGTAGGTATGGAAACTTTGGTATATCATGACTGTTTTTATATATCTAAGTATGTGTGCATAAAAAGTCTATGTGTATATATATGTGTGTATTTAGGTTTATATGTATTGGGTACATGTGTATTGTTATCATAGATATGTATATGTACGTATATGTTTATGTTTATATATTTATTTGTGTATTTCTGCAATGTATATGTATGTATGTATATATATATATATATATATTTTTTTTTTTTTTTTTATGTGTGTTAATTTGTTTTTGCCGTGTGTATATATATATATATATATATATTTATATATATTTGTTTTTTATCCTGTTTTTCTTTTGCCAAATATATAATGAAACTATTATCAACTTATATGATTAATAATATATATATATTTTATTGATATTTATTGTTTTAGAATTTTCGTTTTAATATATTAAATAATATTATTTTTTAAACATTTTTATCTTTTGTATATTTGTTCCCTTAAGTTATAATTCAATAAGTGGTTAGCATTTATTTAAGTCTGAAATATTTACTGGTTGTGATTTCTCAATGTCTATGACATTGTGGATGTATGTATGTGTACATATCGGTGTCTATGTGTATGTAGAGTGTATTCACATTTAACTGTGTGTGTGTATAAGTGTTAGTTTCCACGTCTCCTTTTTTTCGTAAAGGGCTGTGGAGTTGTTCATGTATTCCCCCCTCTTCCTTTTTTTTTTTTTTTTTTTTTAGTATCTAATTATGTCTGGATGCGTATGTATTATAACCTGATTGTGTTTTTGTTGTGTCACGTGAGTTTAAGACCATATTCACAAACTTTAAAAATAAAACGGAAAAAAAAAAATATATATACATGTATTATCAAATGACTGGACGAATTGTAGCTTTTGTCTTGTCAGACGTAATTTCAATGAAGAAATGAATTGAATAAACATATATATTTTTTCTTTTCTCAATAATTTTGTAGTTTTAAACTTAATAGTGATTAAATTTGGATTTTAAAAATTGCCAGTTTTTAATTTTAATATTAAATTTTATCATATAAATTTATAATTATTAGTTAGTAAAATTATTTTTAATATTACACGTATTTAAAGATCTAAATAGCTATAATAGCAGGATTTTGTTGTCAAGCTTTTGAATCTTTCTATACTTCGTTTTTGATTGGTTATTCTAGCTTTTGTAACAATGTTCCCCTAGTGTAGGATCGTTAATTCATCTGAAACTTTTAAAACCATTTATTTTTCTTTTCAACACCATCACTTGATAAGACACAGAGTGTGTTGAAACAAATGGCTATTTTGTAGTGATTTTATAACATACTTATGTTATAAATTTTTATAAAATAATTATATATATATATATATAATGAAGACCCAACAAGAATAGTCACAAAGTTAAAGTCAACGAGAATCGACTCAGATTTTCTCCGAACGTGCAATGCAGATAAGCCTGTCACACGGCACTCATATTTTTATGGCCTAATATTATCATCCAGGAAGAAGTGAAGGGCATCAAGTGGCTAGACATGCCATCAAATTAAACAATTACAGCTATATTTTTTTAGAGCAGCATCCAGTAGATAATAGACAGCGTATTCACTTATTATTAAGTAGGTTATTGAATATTAATAACAACTTGTTAACTCAACAAAATGCAGAAAAAAAACTATAGCTAAGGTTTAAAATTAATTTTTAAAAACGAAAAAGCTTTCTTGGGTTTATATCTCCTTTTTAATTTCAAGCTAATAGATTAAATTTAATATTTCCAATAAGTAAAATACTTTGCTGTATTTCAAAACTAATTTATGTTGACTGTAATTTAAGTTGAATGGAAGGAGGCTGTGTTTTTATTTTATTTTTTTTTGGGGGGGGGGTTCTCCACTAGTCTTTCATCGAAATGTAATTTTCTTTATGAAATCTTATAAAAAATCTTTTTCTGAAACTGAGGAATATTAGCTGATTTAAAGTATAATTAATCTGACTTGGAACAAATATTTACTTTAAGTTTATTTAAGTTTAAAATAACACGCATGTATATATATATATATATATATATATATATATATTTAAACAAAACAGCAGATGAATTAACCGAAAATAGCCCTGTTTATGTGTTTGACGAGTGCTGACAAGTTTATTATTATTCTACGGAGACTTTATCTGTTAAAACAATTAAAAAAAAAAAAAACAGGTGAGCGTTGTTTGTTTTTGTTTTGC
>CAHIKZ030000421.1:0-15000 GCA_903632075.3 Acanthosepion pharaonis | reverse complement strand
GTAAATTGAACTTTTTTTTTTTAAATTTAATCACGACACAATTGTAAATTAAACTTTTGTTAAAGATTTTAATATTTTGAAAGTCTTAGAAAGAAAATTTAGAAAATTAATTCAGACTACAATTCTTAAATTAATGAAGGATAAAAATTATTCTGAGCATGAAAATTATTAAAAACATTTTCTTGCAAACTTGTTCAAGGTGACTTAACTGAAATGCTTAAAGTTGTCATTTAAATTTTAACTAACTTGCACTCATTCATTTTTAAAACTTGAATCTTTTCAATTTATTTCTTTTATAATCTGTATTACTTACAATAAAAGCAAATAAGATTGAATAGATCAAATTAAATATTAATTTCCTAGGCATTTTAATGATTTTTTTATGATGCTACTGGCAACTATAAAAGAAAGTTTTCAATAATTAATCTGAATCCCTAATATAAATATTATATTTGATTCAAATAATTTGAGGAAGAAAGTTAGAGATTAAAATAAGAAAGCGAACGTACAAAAACTAAGAAAACCAAAAACAAAACGGAGAGGGGTCTGCTTTTTCAGAATTGGTCTTCATTGTTATAGCCTTGTTATAATCATAGGTTCAGTAACATAAGGTGTCGCTGTCGTCATCTAAAGCGGAAGGCGGGCAACGCATATTCTGATTATTTTACGAGACAGAGCCCCCAGGGAAGAAAAAAAAAGCATTTTAACTTCTTCCTCTAGCGCTAATGCCTCGGGGCCGTTTATTTGTGACGAAGAGAGAAAAAAAAATAGTGTTACTGTGCTTGAACGTGAGATTGTTTCTGAAACGAGATTACATATTTGTACTCCATGAACTTTTAATAGTTCATTATGCGTTTTCTTAATAATGTGACAAACCGTCATTTTCTTTACATTTCATTTCTCTCCTCGTTAGCATCCGTCTCGTCCTTAGCTTTCTTTTGTTGCATTTAATTGTTGGGTTGACATAACCACTGATATAATTAAGTAAATCCCTAGTTGGAAAGACAAGAACCGGCGGTCTGTGTGTTTTGAATGAATGTAAAGAGCAACGCGCGCACACACACACACACACACACACACACACACATATATATATATATATATATATATATATATATATATATATATATATATAAATTAATGGATAAATTGTCGTCTAAAAGACATAAAATGAAAATAACACTAACATCTCATTTTAAAAGATATATTACCAAAATTACACAAAATATCTTGAAAAACTAAAGAGTAAATTGATTTAATAATATCGCCATTGACTTCAATGACAGCCTCCAGACGACTTCGAAATCTTCTGGACGGTATCCTTGTATTAGTTGGAGTTTAATAATGCCATAATCCTTGCCTTCAGTTCATCTTTGGTGTTAGGAGTTTTGTTGGTCTCTTGCTCAATTTCACCCATACAATCAAAGGGATTTGCAGTGGAAGAGAGCAGTGGCCAGATCATGGTGATGTAGTCGCAGAAATTGTCTGATAGCCATGACTCTGTACCATGTCACACAAGCAGGAGAACCGAGTCCTGTGGCCAGACATAGGGTCTTTCAACAGTCACTCTCTAGACCCGGGGCAGCACTACCTGCTCAAGGCACTTGATGTAGGCCTCCGTGTTGAATCTGAAACTCGTGCCAACAAATTTTGGAGTTCTACTTGATCAGAACGATCAGAGTGAATTTTCCGATATGCCGTACCTTCGTAATCGCCATTAAAATCATTCAACTCTTTCCGAATCCTCTTCACTGTCCGCAGATTGAAACCCAAACAGCCTGAAATGTTCGTATTGGAGCTTCCAGAGCGAACGCCAAGCAGTACAGCATGACGTTTTCAAATTTCTGGCGGAGTGAATTGCGTCATGGTGCTCTTTTTCTCACAGACGTGCCCAACTGGCCCTACTATACTGTAGAGTCGACAAAATCATAAACAATGCGAATGTGCGAAAATTCAAAATCCCAATAATTTACCCATCACTCTCTCTTTTTTTTATATATATATATATATATATATATATATATGATTATCCATGGTGACACAGAAATTACTATGCTTCAAAACTGGTCATCCATATTCAAGTTTAATTTCAATATTAATCCTTAACTATTGGATGACTGTTTCATCCTCAAAAACAATGTTTGAATAGTTTTTCCAAGCATAGCTTAGATGTAAGTACAAGGCTGAAAGTATGGGGCATCTAGCGGTGATCGAACTCACTTTCAGTTGTAAGTGTTCTAGCGAGACAAGCTTGCTAACTACATTACACAACGCCGAGGTGCCCAGGATTTTCCAAGCGTAGCTTAGATGGCACGATAATGAAATTAGGGGCACCCAGTGAGGATCGAACCAACTAATTAGTCGTAATTGCTTCCAGTGAGTTAAGTTTACACCGCCTCGAGGAGGCCCAACAATATTTGGAATAACTAAACAACGAAATGTTTTACACATTTATAGTTTTTAGATGGGGGTGTAATCTGGGGTTAGTTTTTCATTAACAAGGGTCCTCTGCTTTGATGAAAGTAGGGGTGTTTGTTATAGGTTAAATTTTTGGTATTTTTTTTCTGGCTACAATGGTTAATTTTATCAGGATCCGTTGTCTTTTTTATTATTATCTGCTAAAACTCTGATGCTGTATTTACGGTCCTTTTTTGTTTATTTGTTTATTTATTCATTTATTGTTGATGATTACTTAAAAGGGCGTTAAGATTATGATTGGGGTGTGTTTTTAAACCTATTTTAATTGAATTCTTTAATAGATTTTATATGGTATTTTGTAATTTTATATGGTATTATGGAAATTTATTTTTTATCCGTTTATAAAATATTTATAGCGAACATTTGGTGGTGTTTGCAAAAAACCGTTTTCATTTCTTTCATTTAATAAATTTTCATTTTTTTACATACTTGATAATGTGAACTTTTTCGTGTAAACTTAAAGGTCATGGGTCATCCCAGGTTCTACAAGTTCTTGTTCTATTTATTATTTTCAATTTTACTGTTGATGTTTTACTTTTTAATTTAAATGCCAAAATATTTAGAGATGTCTGATTTCTGTTTCTAATGTTATTGAACGAGCATTTGTGTAGTCTCCACCTTGTTTTAAATTCATTTTCTGTGGATCCTATGTTTTTTCAATATTTGGATTCTCAATGGATTAGATTGTGCATTGGTATATTACAGATTCTATGCGGCATTTATTATTCAAAGTGCAATTTTCAGCGTTTCTATAATTACATAATTTTTCATTAAAGAACTTAAGTTTGCTGTTAGTAGGAAAATGTTTTTCGATTAAAGCTAGGAATTTTTGTCCTAGTTTATTACTAAACATTTGGTTGAACGGGGAGGTGTACCAAATTATTTTTCTTTTTTCTGTTTTTCAACTGGTTTGCATTATTTTTTTTATATAATTGATGTTAGGGTGTTTGTAGCCACTGTGTTTTAGAGCTTGGTTGTAAAACTTACTGTCTTTATAGAATATTTCATCATTTGCGGAATTCATACTAATTATTTTCTCTATTGATGATGGTATGTGCTTAATTACGGATGGAGGATGGTTTGACCTGTGTACATACAAGGAATAAGTATTAGGTTTTCTCTAAGGTAGCTATGTTATTCATTAAGTCTAATGTTATGTCGAGAAAATTTACCCTTTTCAGTTTTGTGCTGATGGAGTTTTTAAATTTAGATTTCTGAATTAACTATATATTATTTTATCTATTTTCTGATTAGTGGAACTTCTCACTACCATGAGGCCATCATCTCTGTATAGTCCGATGTCTTTTACTTCTTCCAAACGTCGCTTGAGGATGAAACGGTCATCCAACAATTAATGTTTAATATTGAAATTAAACTTGAATACAGATGATCAGTTTCGAAACAGTGAGGCTCTTGACGACAAAAACACATCTAGGGCCATAGTATTAGATATCTCAAAGGCCTTTAACAAGGTGTGGTAAAGATTTACTACACAAGCTCTCCAGGTATGGAATAACTAGAAGGGTCATCTCGATCATAAAATCCTTCCTAACATGTAGGTTACTGAAGGTAGTTATTAATGGTCAGTCCTCCGGTGCACTAGCGGTCAACGCAGGCGTCCCTCCAGAGGTCACTCCTCGGACCAACCTACTTTTTGATTTACATAAATAATCTACCTAAGAATATAGTCGAATCCTTCGTAAACATCTATGCCGATTATACGACTATATACGAGCGCACCTCTAAAACTCTTGATGGTCAGAGATTGGCGACTTATCTCTCTTCCGATCTTGCACAAACTATCCAATGGGGTAAAAACTGGCTGGTTACAATCAGTAGTTCCTCATCATCGCCGATCGGGTCACGAACGACCACCAAACAGTATGAACGATGTTCCCTCAAGGAGGCACCGTGTCTTGAGACTATTGGGCATCAAACTTGTAGCTGACCTCGAGTTGAAGTTGTACATAATAAGATCCATTGGTAAGGCTGCAGGTAAAATGGTCGCCTTCTAGTACCGCCCCAGTAAGTACTTGCTACATCCTGTTATCCTCTACCTGAGCCAGATCAGACCAATAATAGAGTACTGTTGATATAACTGGGTGGGAGCTGCTGATAGTCCAAAAGCGTCTCCGAGCCCTTGTGGGTGACCAATTATTCTCCACCCTCCAACATCTCCCCCACAGGCGGGATGTGGCAAGTCTCTGGCTGATCTATCGCTACTTCCACGGAAAGAGCTCGGGCGTACCACATTCCCTGGTCCCGCCACTTATAACACTCACGCCAAGGGCACGACATGCCACGTACATAGTAGAAAATCACCCATATTCCCAACGTATTCCATTGGAAAAAGTACCACTATGACAGTTTCATCCGCGAACCACTGCGCTGTGGAACCGAATCCCAAGAGGATGTTTCCACGATCACTACATTCTTAACATGTTCAAGGCTAGGGTAAATCGTTATCTTCCACTCCTCTACGCACAAATGGCCTCTTTTTAATAAATATATTGATCCGAAGTCATAAGTCCTTGTATACATACTAAAAAATTCCTCTTAAGCACATACAAGGCTGGATAAAAAAATATATATATATTTCAATTAACCCCCACCGATACATTTATAAAACCCTTGCTTTGCCTTTTCTTCCCCCCCCCCACTTCTTCTTTGATCACATCCTCCTCCTTTTCAATTACACGCAATTCCGTGTATTTATTTTTTTTTTAAATAATACAGCGTTAATTACATTTGTAAAAGATAAAGCGTTGGGAGGTCAATTGATAAAAATCGACTGAGGATACTGTAAGGTTGAAACAAAGGAAGCGGATTCATTGATCTCCTAATTTTTAACATATATATGGTGATTGCCAACTCGTGTCCGAGTAGGGCCATTATTACATATCTTTTTGGAGAATATCTACAAATGTGCTGAATGAATGTGGCTCTTTAGTCCAGCAAGGTACCTACATACTCCGACACAAACAGGACACTTAAGAGGTGCAACAGTGGGCGTTACATTATCATACAATTTAAAATCTCGCATGAAACCGCTTCTGGACCCGCATATTTACATTTCAATATTTATATATATATATATATATATATATATATATATATATATATATATATATATATATATATATAACAATAAATAACGAAGGTAACACTATATTTTAAATCATTAGTTTTAAATCAAAAATGTACCAGATAATTTTTTAACGGTAAAAATGATAACGAAGTATATGAATTTTTTTGTGCGATAAAACTAAGTTCCGACGGGAAAACTTTCGCAACCGAAAGAGATGGGGTGGCGGAGAGCGCGGCGTTGGTGTGGTGTGGTGCTGCGACGATAATTTGCTCTTCCCTAAACGAGTGCAACGGAATCGAAGCGTTCGCCTTTGTGCCCACTTGCCGACTGAACTCTTCGTCAGCTGATCACTTACACCTCCCTCTCAAACTCGTCGACACCTCCCGTGGATTTGATGATTCGGCGTTTTTCTATCTCGGTCGCGACGTAATTAATCTTTCCGCATGTTCACCTACGGAAAACTTGTTACGACTTTTACCTCCTCTCTAAACGACCGGGTTCGTTCGTCTTATCCAGGCTTCGAACGCTGAGACGGGAACGACATGCGTGGGTAACGGAGACGGCCACAGCGCACTGCTCGGCGCGTCGTCGGCCAGATTAAAGGACCTCACCAGACCGTTCGATCGGTAGTAGCGACGGTCAGTGTGTGCTACGCGTGCTGTTGACGCACGCCTACCGGGAATCTTCTCGTTCACGGGGTTCATTACAGACCCCTAATTCCCCTGGTCATGAGATAGTTATGAGATTTCCAGACCCTCTCTGACCGGGGCGAATTCCCCCGCTGATACCCCCCAGGGTAGCGCGTGTGCATCCCTAGACACCTAAGGTCGTCACAAACCTGATATCGCTCCGCCTTTTCACTCATTCTAAGTGAATGAGAAAACCAACTCGGATCAGACACGATGAACGACGAGCCCACCCGCCCGAGTAATAGACACACACATCGGCGCACTAATTAGCAGGTTGGAGTCTCGTTCGTTATCGGAATCAACCAGACGGATCGCACCACCAACTAAGTAAAGGCCATGCATCACCACCCACCGAATCGAGAAAGAGCTATCGATTTATCAATCCTACCGGTGTCCAAGCCGGGTGAGTTTTCCCGTGTTGAGTCAAATTAAGCCGCCGGCTCCACCCCTGGTGGTGCCCTTCCGTCATTTCCTTTAAGTTTCAGTTTTGCCCGCATACTTCCTTTGGAACGGATCTATGGTTTCCCAAAGGATACTCGCGGGATCATGAAAGCGAACGTGTCGCATTAATTATTAATGCCTATCATGATTGTAAATGTTAAAATCCTTCCTGTATATGCAGATGTAATATGCCTCAGCTTTCAAAATGTTTCCTCGCGTAAATATATTGCGCCAAATGCTAAAAATATCAGGCATAATATTTTTCATTTGGAAGACATTTGTAAAATTCAGTAAACCTATTTCGATTTGTAAATATTGGCCTGTGGTTACTTTATGATGTAGCAGACTTTAAACCTTTTAGCTAGACACGAGTGCGTTGACAACCTTGTCAGTAACATCAACCCTCTTTCAGCTGCGTAAAACCAACCAACCGTGAATCCCAATAGGTTATCACTTTCACTTTGGACGAAATTCGTGATATGGCTCTAAGATTAGCGCATGGCGCAATACACCACACTCAACAAATTCAACTTATTCTTTATAGATACTCTTAAGAACATTCATTGAATTTGTACTTTTTTTTTTTTTTTTCAGGAAGATTCCTAGAAATTTTCTTCAAAAGTGGTCCTGACAGAACAAAATTTATATCGTTTCCTTCCTCTTTGCTTATTATTTATTTTCTCAACCAATTCAACGCTTTTAGGTTTTTATTCCTCAACACAACACCTTCTCAGCTTCAAACGACGACTCCTAACTTAATGACAACAAATCTTTAAACGCGCCTTTGGATTTCTGTGCCACATTTTCCGATTTAAACATTTTCTGTCACATTTAAATATTTTCTGTGCCACATTTTTTATCGCCTGTTATAACTATTTCCACATAGTTCAACTTCTGTATCTCGTACGATCACCGAACTTAAGCAACGTCGAACCTGATCAGAAGCTAGATGGGTGACCGTTTGGGAAAACCATATTTTTTGTAATTTCGGATGTACGGATGGTGTAATGGGTAACGATTCTGAATTAGAAATCAGTGAACAGTGTTCCAATTCCAATCGAGGTCATTATATTCACTTACGCGCAAATAACTTTGGCAAAAGGTATGACTCCACCGCTACACAAGCTATGTGATAATTATTAGAACTTGTATCAATCAATCATTATTGTCTCCAAAAAGAATTCTTAAAATCTAAAAATACTTTCTGACTTTAAATAATCCGTAAAAACTAATCAATCAATCAATCAATCATTATGACTAGATACGATTTTATTATTTTCTAAAATAAAAAAAGTTTTTATTACTGTACATGTTATAATTTCCGATCATACTTAAATATCAAATGTATAAACGAAAGAAATATTTATTTTATGCATAATAATACTAAAGAAATAGATGAGATCTGTGTGATATCTTTTCACTCGAGATCCATCCAAACGATTTTGACCAAACTTGACATACACATTGTACAATGTAAGAGATAGGTGCCTAGCGTAAAGCTCTCATGCTGGGACAATTTTTACCCAAGAGAAGGACGCAGTTCGAAGATCCGTTGGGATTTACGGATTCAAATAATCAGTAATCGATACGCTTCTTGTTGAGACCAAGACTAGACAAATGTCTGTTCCGTTCATTCTCACAGAGATCTCTATGGATAGTCTCTGATTTGTAAGAATCTTACCCACCTCTGCTTATTAATCTTAAAATAAATCCTACCCCTACATTAGATTTTTTTTCAACTCCCCCTGTTTTTAAATTTAAAAGAAAAATACCCAATATCCCCGCTCATTCCATCCCTATGTTTTTATTCAAAACCTGAGAGTTAGGCATGACCCCAAGTAGTAGAGTAGATTCCTCTCGTTAGCCTTTGATGGCAGCCAGTCTATAAGGATTACTCTGATATACAAAATAAGTAAGCGAGGAAACCACTCTCCCCCAATTAAATTTAGATATTTGAATTATTTATATCCTAAATGTGCGAAACATTATCTAATTTCAGAAGTAATTTTGCTTTAGTTATATTTTATTTCTAGATATAATACAGAGGATGTCTGTGTATCTGTGTGATACTTTGTCACTCGAGATCCATCTAACCAATTTTGACCAAACTTGACATATCCATTTTACGATGTAAGAGGTAGGTGTTTATTGTAAAAAAATTGATAATTTTAAAAAGATCATTGATCGAAAAGCCGATCAAACATCGATAAATTCAACTTTTTTTTCCTGTGATTTCGTTCAAACTCGGTATATAGGTTACTTACATCACGACGAGCTTTTTATTTCTACGCCACTGCCTTTAACGAAAAACCGCGAGAAACGGAAAATCGATTTCAACACAAATTTTAAACTAAAAACTCCCTCAATTTTCAAGCAATCTAATACAAACTTCACTCAATTGTAGCCAGCAATGTTGATTGTTTAGCAGTCATTTAACTTGATAATTGAGTCCACCCATATAGTGAAAACCGGCGTAAATAGCGACTAATGGCGATTTTTGTGGGTTTCTTTCTTATTTTTCGTCGATCTTTCAACCAATTTTCATCATACTTAACAATTGCTTTATAAATGTATTCTCTTTTACATCCCAGGTAGCACTCTGACAAATTGAATTTAAAAAACTCTCAAATAATTGTGGTCTGAAGTGGGTCTTTATGCTGCCTGTTTTACCCTTTCATGTCCTCGGCTAACTTCGATTGAATAAATACAGACGACTTCTGTTATATCAGTAACTGCATTAATTCAAAATGTTTTTAATGAAAATACTTTAAAGTAATTGAAGAAGATAGACTCTGTTACATCTAAACATGATGCTGTTTTTGCTTCATTCTAATTGAACGCTTTTTCTGATCGACCAGCCGGGTATGGCTGCTAATATAAATATCACTTAGAACCATTAACATATTCTATATCAATATATTTCGGTCGTTGAACGAAATGTGAGGCTATTATTAGCAAACACGTTTTACAGACGAAAGGAGGTAAGTAGGCTAATGATTTTCGGATCAAACCCATTCATATCTTTCTTCTTTATGTAACGTGCCCCTTCAGGACGTAAGCGATCAAAGCTCTCCACAACTTCCTACCCTTTACAGCTCTTAATATATTTTGTTTTTTTGTTATTTCTCTTAAACCTTGTTCCGCCTTCATCATTTACTCAAGCTCACTAAGTACATCTGTACATTGTTTTTCTCTCTCTTCTTGCCTTCAGGCTGTCATATGAAGTATCAGATTTTCAAGCCTTCTTTCATCATTATGTGTTATAGAAATAACAATTGTCGCTTCCTGATGTTAAGTATGTTTCCTTTTTTGCTTCGATTTCTCTTTAAAACTTCGTCATTGCTCACATGTTATGTCCATGGTATTCTCAGCATCCTTCTTGTAGAACCACATTTCTGTTGCCTCAAGTCTCTTCTTCATTTGGGGGGGATTGTTCAGCATTCACTGTTCTATAGGACAGATTTCACGTAAGATTTTCGTACACTTTTCTTTGTTTCTAGCGATTTTTTTTTTGTTTCTTAATATTCTGCTTATCTTTTAGAAATCATTTATTTTACTATATCTGGGCAGCACTGACTTTAATTTTAAGATGTTTCGAAAAAGAAATAAATTAAGTTCGTGTTTCAAGAGGAAAAATAATATTAATAATAGTAATATCAAAAAAAATAAACAGCTATATATCGGAAGCTTTCCATTAAAGTAATTGCTTGACCAAACCAAAATTCAGATTTTACGCATTCTTTGGTTTACCAAAAGTTCTGGTTTCAGAGCTTTGTCTCGTTGATATAAACTAGCAGTGGTTGTGCGCGTGCGCGCACGGGAAGGGGCTACAAGTGTATTGTAAGTGATAATATTTCATCATAGCTAAAAATAGAAAAACTGTTCTCTTCTTTTACCGCCCAAATCAGTATGATATTAGAATTAGAGATGGTAGTGGGACTTTTTGATTACAAATACAACAGACGTGAAAATTCGATTACTACAAAACTCCGAATTTCATTACTGGTTATGCAGTTTAATCCCCAAAAGAATTCGGGACTGATACATTTCAAGTAAGTAAATCAAAAAAAAAAAAAAAAAGTGAGGGAATACATACAAACAAATAATCCTAATACTAAAAGCATTTATGTTATGTGTCGCATATCAATTTAACACACACTAAACAAAACATGTCTTTAAATTTATTTTATTATCAACATAAATTACATAAAAAGGAATAACGTCTCAACTCAATATCCTGTTGTGTTTTCTTTTACATGTTTTCTTTACAATTCATTTTCGACATTAACTGGGAAGATTCTTCGGTAACATTGCAGATTAGGACCCAAAAACCAATTTAAAAAAAAAAAAGTTTCATTCCTGGTGTTAAAAAAAAAAAAAAAAGGAAAATAAAGTCTGTCAATGTCTCCTAGGTTTTCAGTCTTAGTTGGGTTTTATTTGTGCCTTGAAGGACATATTCACAAATGAAATAAATTATTTTTTAAATCATTTTTTGTAGAGTTTCCTTAAATTTTAATCAGGCTTTTTTACAACTGGAATGATTTTTTTTTTTTTTTTTAAGTTACCCAGTAAATGGGCAAACTTGCGCGCAGTAATCTAGTCCCGTAATGGCGGCCGTGCTGTACACGTGACTCAACTAAGATTGCGATAGATCTCCGCAAATTTTTAATGCTATTTTTTGGAATAATCAGTCTTTTTTAGCGCCAGGAATGAGGCTTTGGGGTGTTATCTCAAGTCAATAATGGCGACCGGACTGTAATCGAGACACAAATAAGACCCAACTAATATTTTCAATATCTCCTAAACGGTAGGTTTGCGCAAATTTTTAATGCTATTTTTGGAATAATCAGGCCTTTTTACATCAGGATTTTTTTTTTTTTTTAAATTTGGTTTCTGGGTACTAATCTGCAATTTTACCGATTCTTCTGCTACAAATTGGAGCTAAACAGTAATTTGTTACGCTTTTTTTCTTTCTTTTTTTTCTTTTTTTACTCCTAAAACCGAACGCCACACTCATAATATTAGTAGCCCCCACCCACAGGAATTTGTAGCAGTGATGACATACCACTTGCTTCAGTATAATAGAGAAACAGCCAAACATTCACAAATGAAATTGAATAAATCGACTAAAGAACTGACATTATTATGGGATCTTCGAGTTCAGCTTTATAGAATCATTTTGAACTGCAAAATATTTTTCGCCAGTTTCGTTTTACTTCTCAAAACCTCATTCAAGTTCGTACGTGTTTACAAAAAAATGCTAAGAAATATCCTTTTAATTCGCATATAATGCGTAAATTTACTACTACATGTTTTTGTGTTTCAAAATCAGGATCCTCGATCAAAATCTGATGCACAATATCCAAAACGCGTGACAAAATCAGTTACATTATCGCTGAAGGCGAAATCCACTGCGAGTCAATGATTTAGGAAAATTAACTCTAGCAATAGTTACCTCCCTTGGGGCATCAATTTTCCTCGCATATTGCAGTTATGCACATATGTACTCAGTGCAAATAACATCAACCGTGATAAAACTCTCTTGATTTCTTTTTTTTTTTTTTTTTTTAAAGAAATGTAAAGAAACATCCTTTGTCAAAAGGAGAGATTATTTATTATTTATAATGGAAGGAAATTAAATCCAACTAAACTGGGATTAATAGAACAAGGCACTAAGTGTCTAAAAAATGTTGGTCTCGCTTCGTAAACTTTTATGGAGACATAATTATTGTATATACGAGGAGAAATATGTTGCTAAAATATTATACAGACATTATACGAGTATTCAGTCAGTGTTAAAATGATTTCAAAGAACTCTCAGATCAGCTACTTGCAACATCACCAATAATAAACAATTTTTAAAATCTTTTTAATTACGAACGCTATTGCAAAAATGATTTAGGAAAGGTTAACTCTGCATAACTGTTACTGGTTACCTCCCTTTATATATCAAATCGTGAAAAATTAGCAGACTGGTAGACAGCGTAGATTGACAAAATTTTAAATCGGACATCACGCGTAATACCTAGAATTTAATTTTCTGAACATTGTTGAAGCATTTTAAAAAGCAGAAATATTTAATCAACGATATAAAATGTGAATATACGTGTCAGTAATTGAACGAGAAACTACACAATACAAATCCCTATTTAATGCGTTTCGTCCTTCTTCAGAGTAATTTTATTGATGGACACACACACACACACACACACATAAACACACACACACACACACATATATATATATATATATATATATATATATAATATGTGTGTGTTATTATTTATTTACAGTATTTTATATATTTTGACACTCTTTTGTTCATATTTGTTTATCTTTAAGATAATTTGTGGTATACAAAGATTTTTTTCATTCATTTAAAAAAAATTGTTTAGCAAGTGTAAGGATATCTCGCTAAGAGTTAAATAGATTAAGAATATTTAATGTATTGTATTGTTTAATTATAGTGGCATGAATAATTCTAATCTATTTATATTTAAGCGTAACATTTATTTCTGTTGTTTTTGCGAAATTGGTCGGAATTAGAGGAAAGCATTTTTGCAATGTTTATTTTGTTTATCTTTGACTAGTGGCTCATTATCACCGATTTCTTAATCTTTGAATATAAATAATAATAGATAATTTTAATAACATTTGGTATGAATTTTATTCCTTTACATTTTCTTATTTATTACAAAGTAACGTTATTTCAATTTTGTTGAAAAAGGGTCCAAGTTATAACGTTATTTTGTTTCGTTTTTACTACGAGTCAATTTCGTGTTATTTTTTTCTTTCAAATATTTTAAAAACATGTGTAATAATAATAATAATAATAATTATTATTATTATAAAATATTCTCATATAATTGATAATAATTTTATACGTTATTATTATTTTAAATGTATAGCAATATATTTGGACATTGATGACAATCTGTTTACTCCGACATCGAGTGCATATATATATATATATATATATATATATATATATATATATATCCCGCGGATCTATGTAAAGTACCACGTTGATAAATGGTGCGGGCTAGCTACCCTTGATGAGGGTAAAAGGAGTCTCTCTGCGCTTTGGTTAGCAATCCCTTTAGATGGGAAGTAAACACTTGAAAGCTTAACTCGGTCATTATATTGCATGTGTACTGGCTGGTATTGACTGTGATCTGTAGTGGTTAAAGTCCGCGATAATAACACATGAGGACTGTCGTTCGGAATTTCCGTGGCAAGACTTTTACACAGTTACTTTTATATTGACCGATCCAGAAAGTGTGGATGGTCCTACACAAGCCTTCACCACTTTAAACAAATCATTGTGTTGATTTTCTGACAACTACATCTAATTAGTTCCACAGAGTTCAACAATAACAATGGTTGGCCGAAGCCCTAAAAGGCAAACAAAACTCAATGAAAATAACTGATATAGAGCACAGACTAATGTCAACAAGGACTCTGGCACATTTAGTGAAGGGGCCAGTCCCGGCAGGTGTTCCACGTCACCGCAGTGTCGGCCAGGTCGTCATCCTGCTACTGCGAAAAACTCTACGAAACAACATCAACTTCATCTTGGCTCTTGGAATGTACGAACTCTCCAACTCAGCACCAGAAAGAAAGACAGCTGTAGTTGCAATGGAGCTAAAGAAGTAAAACATTTATATAACAACTGCGTCTTCTCGTGTATCACAACTGATAGAGAGAAAAGGAGGGTACACCTTTTTCTGATCTGTGAATGATGAAAACACGTCACGACAATCGGGTGTAGGTTTTACTATCAAAGATTGCGGGATCATTGCCTTCTCTGCCTAAGGTTGTTTCTGGTCGAATAATGACCCTCAAAATCGACCTTGATCACAAAACTACTGCCTTGTAGATGAACGGTGGCCAGGCACGTAAATGATCACTTTTACAATTAACTTCGGAATGTGATATCTACCTGTGACCATAGGGATAAATTATTTCTCTTGGGGGACTTCAACGCCTGCGTTGGTTCTGAAAGGTGTCATTGGTTTTCATGGTCTTGGACAAATGAAATTTAATGGTCTGCGATTACTCTGTGAGAATTTGATCTCAGTATTACAGACATTTTGTTTCAGCAGCCCAACTGCCGCAAGTCCTCATGGATGCATCCCAGATCGAACGATTGGAATCTTATTGATTTTATCATCACCAAGCAGAGATGTTCGAAACTTTCTAATCACACGCTCTTTTCATGCCACCTCTCTGACCAGGCCCTGCTTCGCAGCAAACATAAACGGTTACAAAAGTTATCTGTACCAAAACGCCTTAATGTCTCAT
>CAHIKZ030000420.1:990000-997087 GCA_903632075.3 Acanthosepion pharaonis | reverse complement strand
GTGTATAGTGCGCCCTCTAGTTCTTGCGTAAAAAAACTAATAATCAAAACTCGCACTAAACACGTGTATATGCAGTCCGAGAAATAGTAATTTTTTTAAAAAATTATTCTTAAGTTTAGTCGGGGTATCTTTCATAATATGAACACATTCTTCCTTTTGGGCGTGCTTTCGGGGAGGGGGTGCAATTTACAATTAATTAACATAGCAAACTACACTCACTCTGATATTCGTGATCTGAGTGCTTATTCAAGTGTATTATGTAAAGACATTTTGAAAATATTGCTTAATAGCCTTCGGGCGGACATTAGACTAGAACCTGCGGAGGTCTTTTGTACCTTCGAACTTTTAACTTCAGCGTCATATGTACGTAAATGTTATAATAATTTAGAAATCAATTATTTTATCTTTATTTAACATCTTCGGCATAATCTTTCTTCGTATACATAACCGAGGTCCGTAGTTTGTTTACATTTATTTTGCACGTAATTTTTCTTTTCTTTTAAAATCACCATTCCTTATGATCCCTTCACATAAAGTATCGCTTAAAAAACAATACCGTATATACTTGTGTACAAGCCGACTTCGTTTATAGTGCTATTTCTGAATTATTTTGCATGAATATTAATCCCTCCCCCCCAACCTTCGTCGGTGTTGTTGAGCACCGAAGAAATACTTGTGTATAGTGCAACTGGTCGCCGAAAATGCATGATGTTTCCAAAAAAAATTACCTGTGTATAGTGTACCCCCACCCAGTCCTTGCGTAAAAGAAACTGATCATCAAAACTCCCACTAAACATGTGTATATACAGTAAGGCAAATATTAAATTAATTTTTCATTTTTAACTTTAAATTATTGTTAAGCTTAGTAGGAATATCTTTCTTCATACGAATATATTCTTCTTTTTGCTTGTAGTTGCGGGGCGGGGGGGAGCGAATTTACAATTAATTAACATAGGAAATTACCTCCGATCCTGATATTCGGGATCTGAGGGCTTATTCAACTGTATTATGCAAGGATATTTTGAAGATTGTAAAAAATATTTTGTTTTACATGTTACTCCACCCTTTTTTCTTAATTTTATGAAAACTCGAAAATTTCACTTCCTGTTTTTTAGTGATTATATTAGTTAAATGCAGAAGACTTTGAAGAATATAAATCATTCATTCTTTTTTGTAAATTCAAACGCGTAGCTACCCAAAATTCACCTCTAAATTGTAAAGTACAAAACGCCATAAAACGAAGACATTATTTAATTAGAAAAGCTTTTAATGGCTTTTATGAATAATGTATAATAAGGACACTATTGTCTGAAGCCAAAATATTTTTTCGATGAAAAAGGAATTTCTAAAAGAATTGTTTTCTTTTCTTTTTTTTTCAATTTTAAATACAAAATTACTAGCCTTCATGCGGACTTTATGCTAGACCTTGCAGAGGGCTTTTGGGACTTCGGCCTTTTACCTTCAGCGTCCGATGTACGTAAAGTTATAAGAATTTAGAAATAAATTATTTTATCTTTGTTTAACATCTTAATTCGGCATAATCTTTCTTCGTATACATAACTGATCTCCGTAGGTCATGTACATTTATTTTGCGCGCATTTTTTTTATTTTCTTTTAAAATCACCATTCTTTATGATCCCTTGCATAAAGTCAATCTTGAAAGACATTAGGGAACTCATGTAATATTTCGAATAAGTCACAGTATACGTCCTAGAAAAAAAACATATGAGCAACGTACCGTGCCCCACTTAAGTTTTAATTATGGTTTAATTAGACGATATTAATTGCAATTGCGATGAAAAGTGAAATTAAAGTTAAACATTTAATAAAGAATTGTTTTTTAAAACTTTTACTCTGTTCGTTATTTAAATTTAACTTTAAATGAATTATTTTTAATCGTGTGTAACTATAGTAACTAATATCTTTTACTTCAGGTTTTTTTTATGATTCACCGAGACGGACGGACGGACGGACACACGTACACTGCGCTTTATTTTTAAAGATATTAATATCCTGAAATGGTACAAATGAATACCTCAATTAAAGGGTTATGGTATTAAATATGAAATAAGACGGTTTTAGCTATGCCTGGTCAACGAATTTGACGCGCCAAAAATTCTCCAAATCGACGGTCAGCTGAAATAAAAAAATAAATATAAATAAAATCAAAGAATTGTTTTTTAAACCTTTCACTCAGTTCGATATTTAAATTAAACTTTAAATGATTTATTTATTTAATTTTTAATCGCGTGTAACTAAAGTAGTTACTTCAGGTTCTTTATGATTCACTGACATCGAAAAATGGACGGACGGCTAGACGGACACACGGACACTGCGCTTTATTTATAGAGATATTAATGACTGTTTTTAGTTATGCGTTGGGTTGAATCTATTATTTATTTAATTTTTATTCGCGTGTAACTATGGTAGTTAATACCTCTTACTTCGAGTTGTTTATGATTAGCTGAGATTGAAAAGCGTATGGACGGACACACATACACTGAGTTTTATCTGTATAGAATTCTTGCTTATTTCTTAGAGAGTTGCGTTTCCAGCTATCTTCCCTAATTCGTTAACAAAGAGCCTACCCTGATGAAAAAAGGACCCAAACTTGATAAATAATGTTTTTTGATTATATAAATGTTTATTTTATTATTAAGAGCAAAGACCAAAGTACTCTTTGATTATTTTTAAACATTTTTTAATTTTTTCTAACACGTTCGAATTTTTAATTAAAACATTTTTTTAGTCAGCAAAATTGTCATAAAATCGATCATGTCCACCATTTTAGACAAATTTGCAAGCAAGAGTGAAATTCTCTGTTTAAAAATCTTGTAAAAATCAATTATATCTTTCTCAGAAGTTATTTGAGGAAAATTAGAAAATTTAAAGTTTATTTAATGTAACTGAAAACAAGTATTACTTAATTTTTTAGCAGAAAAAATTAATTGAAAATAAAAGAAACATATCTAACTGTGGTAATTTTTTTTGAAAGTGTGAATTGACGTTTACGTGAATGTATCGACAACTAACGTCAGCTGAGGTTATCGGACAGAAGGACAGAAGTGACAGTATTTTCGAATTTTAAGTAAACCAGCTTAACTAACTATTCAGGAATTTTTTAAAATAATTTCACAAGTTTAATATTTTATTGATTTTTAGGTACTTTTTTCAACGAAGGTATGTCCAAAGCCTGCATTGATTCTGTCCCTAAAAATAAATGTAAAAAAAGAAAATAATTGATAATAGCAGTACGAAAAAAATAATTAAATTTAAAAAATGAAATTACAATATTTAGTGAAATAAAAAGAAAATTAAAAATTTTGAAAATGCGACGATGATGGTCAGTCAGATAATTTGACACGTGCTAGCCAGAAGGAAAGTAAAGTAATTTCTGAGGTCTGATACTCGTCATCAAGGTAAACATGTGACCTATCCTTTGTGAACCAAAGTTTTGGAGAATACGTTTTTAATATATGTTTTTGAATATAAAAAAAATTTTTTAAATACATTCGTGTCGCAGATTGTAATAAGCTTTCAAATTTATGATCTGTAAAAATAGATATTTTAATAGCAGCATTTTCAAAAAGACAAGAATTCAAACTTAAGTTTAAATATTAAACAACTTTATCACATTTTGTATTTAATACTGAAAAAAAAATTCTTGTAAAAATTCATTTTTCATCGGAAAATATTTTGGCTTCAGACAATAGTGTCCTTATCATAAATTATTCATAAAAGACATTAAAAGTTTCTCTAATTAAATAATGTCTTTTACAATTCGGAGCTGTATTTTGAGTAGCTACGCATTTCGATTTACAAAAAAAAATCGATGGTTTATATTCTTCAAAGTCTTCTGCTTTTAACTAATATAATCAATAAATTATACAAAGTGGAATTTTTGAGTTCTCATAAAATTAATTAAAGTGGGTTAACGGATGTAAAACAAAATATTTTTACTAAGACTTTCTAAAAACAAACATTTGTAAAATAATTTCATTGATTTGTGAATAAGTTCTGAAAGTTTCATTAAAATCCGATAATTATTTTATTTTTGCAAGAATTTCCAAATTAATGTGATTTTCAACTGAAAAAAGGAGCAAAAAAAAAAAAACTAATGGTAAATGTTACGTGACCACTGACGTAAAGAAAAGAAGACATTTAACCAAAATTTCGAACGTGTTAGAAATGATGAAAAAATTTTAAAAGATAATTAAAAAATATTTTAGTCTTTCCTCTTAATTATAACAAATATGTTGACGATAAAACTTAATTTTTATTAAGTTTGAGGCCCTTATTCATTATGTTATCCTGTTTTTTGGCAAATTAATTAAGTTGGTTAATTAATTTCTTTGGTTGTCACACATGGAATGACGCATTTTTGGTTGTCACACATGAAATGACGCATTTTTTGGTTGTCACACATGGAATGACGCATTTTTGGTTGTCACACAGGAAATGACGCAATTTTTGGTTGTCACACATGGAATGACGCATTTTTGGTTGTCACACATGAAATGACGCATTTTTTGGTTGTTACATGAAATGACGCATTTTTTGGTTGTTACATGAAATGACGCATTTTTTTTTTAATGATTCTTGATCCGTTCGTCTAACGAAGTATATATTTAAAAAATCTTGACTTATGACTTTCCAGATATTTTTCTTTCAATATATTCTTACTCACAAACCCAATGGGAATGATTACAATGAAACGATGTCAAGTTATTTTACTGTAGGAGTAGAAACTGGTTCATTCAGCCTCTGAAGGATTTGTGAATATCAAGGCGGCCTTTGGTAATGATATCGTTGAAATCAGAACTGTACAGAGATGGTTTCAGATGTTTTGTTCATGAGATTATAGTCTTGAAAATAAACCAAAGGAAAAATCACGATCGGCTATCAGACACGCTAAATAGAATGATTTGGTTGATCGAAAACTCGCATTAGAACTTGAACTCGTACAACTGTTTCACGATAGTTGAAATCAATTGATAAAAGTAAAGAAAGTCGATAAGTTTACTCGGCATGAACTGGATGAGACCGAAGAAGCCGTCACTTTGAGGTTTGCTTTCCGTTGTTGTCACGACTGGAAAATGAAGCATTTTTGCATCGAATCATTACAATGCTATGAGAAATGGATACTCTTTGACTAGGCCTGTGGTTAGATGCAAGTGAATCACCAAAACAATACCTAAAACCTCCACTACACCCTAAAAAATTAAGGATTAGTGTATGGTGGTCTTTCAAAGGGGTTATTCATTATTCATTCTTTCCTCATAGGAAAACAATAAGAGCATTCTCGTATTGCAGAGAAATTGAATGTATACTATATACATTATTAGGACTATTGTCCTCATCTTTGTCGCCATATTTATTACAATGTTTCAGCCTTTCAGTATCTGTCTATTTCTGAGATAAGGTATTATGTATACTATTTATATTATTCGGACCATTGTCCTCATCTATGTCGCCATATTTATTACAACGTTTCGGCCTTTCAGTATCTGTCTATATTTCTGAGATGAGATATTATGTACACTATTTACATCATTCGGACTATTGTCTTCATCTTTGTTGCCATATTTATTACAACGTTTCGGCCTTTCAGTATCTGTCTATATTTCTGAGATGAGGTATTATGTACACTATTTACATTATTCGGACTATTGTCGTCATCTTTGCCGTCATATTTATTACAACGTTGTACGCTCCGGCCTTCTTCAGGTGGTTGGAATGTTGAACTGAATCTTTTATTTCACTCACTTGGGTAGACTGTTCTAGTTACACGTGCCATGTCTAATGGATGTCAGTTAATAGTTATCTCCTGTTAATTCCCCTCTGAAAGTTCTTCACTGCCTTAACCGGGTATTGAACTCACACTCTTTGGGTCCTGTCACTGGATCTAACCAACGTCTTTATCCGCTGTGCCATGTGTCCTTGAATAAAGGGTTCAGTTTGACCAACCACCTGAAGAAGGCCGGAGCGTACAACGGCCGAAATTTTATCTCATCCTCCATATTCATCTGATATCTCTCCTACTGATTATCACTTATTTAAGCATTTTGAGCTTTTCATACGCAATAAAACATTCTCTAATACTGAAGAGGTAATCGAAGCATGTGAACTGTTTGTCATATCAAAGGATGAGAATCTTTTTAAAGATAGGACCAAGAATTTACAGGAACACGCTTTCACCAACATGGTGCCGATTTCAACTAAGTAAATTAGTTATTTAACATTTCAGTTAGCGTTTTATTCATTTCCTGTAAATTGTGTCATTTCATGTGTCACAACCTAATATAGGCGTGTCATTGTCAGTGCGTGGGCGTGCGTGTGCATTTGCTGGCATGTTTTTGTCTGTCTTTCCCAACTTCATACTGCGCATGCCTCAACGAATGCACTTTAGCGGTTAGCAAGGAAAAAAGAAAAAAAAAACAATAGTTGCCGTGATGTTTGAGGCGCTTGAAACATTTTCAGGATTTGAAAATCATTTAAATGTGCTTGAAACAAAAAGGCACTCAGTCTGACTTTTCGAGCTCGTCCCAGAACAATAACATTTATAACTTATTTCTTTTCTTCATTTTCTTTGCTCTAACCATTGATCCTAACCCACAGATACGGTTGGGGAGCATATTGCTAATTAGCACACACAATTTTCTTTCTCCTTACCATTTTATTCCTTCTTTCTTTCTTTTTCTGCATTTTCTTTCTCCCCACCCACTTTATTCCTTCCTTCTTTCTTTCTTTCTTTCTTTCTTTCTTTCTCCCTACCCACTTTATTCTTTTTGTCTTTTTTCATTCTTTCTTTCTTTCTTTCTTTCTTTCTTTCTTTCTTTCTTTCTTTCTTTCTCCCTACCCACTTTATTCTTTTTTCTTTCTTTCTTTCTTTCTTTCTTTCTTTCTTTCTTTCTTTCTTCTTTCTTTTCTCCCTACCCACTTTATTCTTTTCTTTCTTTTTTCTTTCTTTTTCTTTTCTTTCTTTCTTTCTTTCTTTCTTTCCGTCCACTTTATTCTTTTTTCCTCCTTTCTTTCTTTTTTAATTTCTTTCTTTCTTTCTTTCTTTCTTTCTTTCTTTCTTTCTTTC
>CAHIKZ030000420.1:985000-987500 GCA_903632075.3 Acanthosepion pharaonis | reverse complement strand
ATATCATTCTGTTCATATCTGTTTATCTATCTGTCGGTGTTTTTTTTTATATCTGTTTCTTCGTTTTCCTATCTATCTCATTCCGTTCATATCTGTCTTTCTATCTCATTCTGTTCATGCCTATCTTTATATATATATATATATATATATATATATATATATATATATATGCAGATAGGCATGAACAAAATATATATATATATATATATATATATAACTTTCTTTTAATATATATCTGTGTTTCTTTCTTTCTATCTCTCTATCTATTTCATTCCGTTCATATCTGTCTATCTCATTCTGTTCATGCATATATGTGTGTGTGTGTGTGTGTGTGTGTGTGTGTGTGTGTGTGTGTGTGTGTGTGTGAAAATATATAGAAAATAGGAAAGAACTGTCAGGTAAATAATCCAAAGTTCTTTAGTATTTTTGTTATTATTTTTAAAAATAGTGCTCGATACAAAAGTAGAGCATATAATATAATTATTTATTTAAAATATGATTGAACACGCTTATATGTCTCATGTTTTTTCAAAACAAAATTGAAAATCAATTATTTGAATTAAATTGAACAGTATTTAGGTTCTTATTTTGAAGAAATTTTTTTGAATCATTATTACTGAAATTGACGTGTTTTAATAGCATATTCATTTAAAACACGTAAATTTCAGAAATAAGTTATTCCAAAAAAATTTCGCTTCAAGATGGAACAGAGCTTAGTACTTAATTCAATTTAATTCAAATAATTGTATTGAAGTTTTCGGCTTTGCTTTGAAACATGAGACCTCTTTTGTAGCGTGTTGGAATCATATTTTTTAAATAAATAATTATATATATATATATATATATATCTCTCTCTCTCTCTTTTCTACCTGCTGCCATTGAACTCCGGATAGGCAGTTCCTGCTCTTTTCGAACTTTGATAATAAAAGCCAGTTATCTCTGGATCACTATGATACGCATTTAAGGTAAGGATTACTACGCATCGGCATTTCCTGACTCAACTTGTTGCCTGACATTATTTATTGAAAAGACAACGTAATCATATGCAACCATAGGGACATCAAATTTGTTATGATTGAGCACAGGGTGCTGATTTAATATGTATTTACATTTAAATATCCTTAGCAGAATAGTAGATCCCAATAAATAGGTCTATACAGAGATGATGGACTCATTTTCATCCCAAATGGTGCACTAATATCGAAGATCCAAAAGGAAAACATTAGGCCCTTCAAATTATTAGGATTTCGAATTAACATTTCCTCTAACCTTAAAAATAGTAGATTATTTAGACATCAGCCTTAACCTCAATAATAAAACGTTTAAATCATACCATAAAGCCAATGAAACCCCCACCTATGCTAATGTTAATTCTAATCACCCAAAAAGGTATTGTAAAACTTTTTTTTGAAACCACATTTTGGAGAGCATCTTCATACAGTTCCTTCTTTACACAATTTACATTATTCGGACTATTGTCCTCATCCTTGTCGCCATAAGTCTCACAACGTTTCGGCCGTTGTACGCTCCGGCCTTCTTCAGGTGGTTGGAATGTCGAACTGAACACTTTATTTCGCTCAATGGTGTAGACTGTTCGAGTTCCATGTGCCATGTTTAATGCATGTCAGTTTTTAGTTATCTCCTGTTGAAGGGCCGAAATGTTGTAATAAATATAGCAACGAAGATGAAGACAATAGTCCGAATAATGTAAATAGTGTACATAATACGTCACCTCAGAAATATAGACAGAAACTAAAAGGCCGAAACATTGTAATCAATATAGTAACAAAGATGAGGACACTAATCCGAATTATGTAAATAGTGTACATAATACCTCATATCAGAAATATAGACAGATATTGAAAGACCGAAACGTTGTAATAATTGTATTAACAATGACGAGGACAATCGTTCGAATAATGTAAATAGTGTATATAATAACTCATTTCAGGAATATAGACAGATACTGAAGGGCCGAAACGGTGTAATAAATATGGCGACAAAGATGAGGACAATAGTCCGAATAATGTAAATGGTGACATAATACCTCATCTCAGAAATATAGACAGATACTGAAGGTGCGAAACGTTATAATAATTATATTAACAAAGATGAAGACAATAGTCCGAATAATGTAAATAGTGTACATAATACCTCATTTCAGAAATATAGACAGATACGGAAGGGCCGAAACGTTGTAAAAAATATAGTAACAAAGATAATGACAACAGTCCGAATAATTTAATAGTGTACATATTACCTCATCTCAGAATATATAGACAGATACTTAAAGGCCGAAAAGTTGTAATAAATATGGCAACAAAGATGAGGACAATAGTCTGAATAATGTAAATAGTTTACATAATACTTCATCTCAGAAATATAGACATATTCTGAAAGCCTGGAACGTTGTAATAAATAGGGCAACAAAGATTAGGACAATAGTTGGAAGTAATGTAAATAGTGTACATAATACCTCATCTCAGAAATATAGACAGAT
>CAHIKZ030000420.1:930000-980000 GCA_903632075.3 Acanthosepion pharaonis | reverse complement strand
ACAACTATCGGCTGTCCCCAAGGGTTACGTCTACTCAATTTAACTCACTTCTGTGGTATGGTTTTCAAACACTTTCCAAAGGCGCCGCAAACGGGGATCGCTCCTCCAGACAGATAACACCAGGAAGTCTACTTCCTGACAAATTAACCGTGGTGACATTCGATTATATATATATATATATATATATATATATATATATATATATATATATATATATAAGTAGTCAATCTCTGTTGCAATCTGTTTGTTCAACAGCCACGGAGCCCACGTAGTTCATACTGGAACTATGCTGGGCAGACCTTAGTTACGGTTTCTGGGAGAGAGCGCATTATCTAGAGTCATCAATAGTCTGATTAAGGCTATCACACTCAAATTCTCGGTCACGATGACTTGTCACTTTGTGCTAGCACAATCAACGACATACATTCATACGTATTAGGTAAGTGAATGACAAAATGGAAAACAGTCTATGTAACACGTTTCGACATCTAAAAGGACTACATCCGAATGAAGTAACATTCTTATTGGCCACCACTGTCCTAAATTAAAGGAAAAAAATGTAAATGGCGCAGCTACTTGTATCCGAGGATGCCAGTCTTTAGGACGGCTAGCTAATCCCCGTTGCAGACGCCTACTCAGGCACATTTGTATTTGTTCAACATTCACAGTGGTTTATATTACAACCATGCTGTGCAGATATTAGTTCCAGCCCCCCCCCCTTTATTTTAAAGCCTCTAAAACGAAAGGGTGTTCCAGAGTGTAGAAGACTTAGGAACAGAAACATTGAAGAGAAAAGAGTCAGAAAGGGGGGAGTAGATAGCGATTAACATTGCATTTCAAATTATGCAGATTAAAGTTGGCCGGAAAGCATGGAGGCGGAATGAAGTTCTACAAGTGAACAGTGCGAGAAAAGAAACTGTTAGGATAAAACTTACGGGTACATCTAGCCAGTCCAACTGTAAATTGATGAGATCTCGACATCATGAATATAGCAGCATACCTTCAAACTATATATATATATATATATATATATATATATATATATATATATATATATATATATATATATATATATAAAAAATGTATATTTTACAGCAAAAACAAAATTACAGTATAGTCTATTTGAAGTTAGTCTTTCAGTCCAGCTTGAAAAAGACTATACTCATATTGAGGTAATTTTATTAATTTTAATACGCACTTTGATGTAATTAATATTAATTCTTATATTGAGTTAATTTTTTTTTGCTGTAATATATATGTATATATATATATATATATATGTGTGTGTGTGTGTGTTTGTGTAGTATTTACATTAGTCGGACTATCGTCCTCATCTTTGTCGCCATATTTGTCACAACGTTTCGGCCGTTGTACGCACCGGCCTTCTTCAGGTGGTAGGAATTTCGAACTGAACCCTTTATTTCGATCACTGGGGTAGACTGTTCTAGTTCCACGTGCCATGTTTGATGGATGTCAGTTTTCAGTTATCTCCTGCTAATTTTCCCTCTGAAAGTTCTCCACTGCCTTAACCAGGAATTGAACTCACCTTCTTTGGGTCTGTCACTGGATCTAACCAACGCCTTTATCCACTGTGCCATGTGTCCTTGATTCAATCCGACAAATATTTAATATCATTTCTGTTAGACGTTATTTTGTATCGATACAATTATTTGAGAAAATGATCTGTTCTTTAATTAAAAGTTTATCGTCCCGAACGTTCCAGAAATTACCTATAAATTTGCCTTCTCCGAAAATTTGCCTTCTCTATACTTATTAATAATCAAGGCAGTAAAGCCACGAAGATAAAAGGGGTTACTGGTCGTGGAAGGATTAGAAAGCAGAAACATTACTAAGGAGCGAGAACAAAAGAGTGATGAGAACAGTAGATAGCGATTGACATTGCATTTACATTTTTGTAGCTTAAAGTTGGCTGGAACGCATGGAGCCGGAAGAGGGTTCCACAAGAGAGAAGTGCGAGAAAAGAAACTGTTAGCATACAACTGTAAATTGATGAGATCACGACATCATAAATATACCTTCAAACTATATTTGATCATAGGTTCCATGTGATAAATTATTTCACCACAGCCCTTTTAAAAGGACTGCGGATCATCAGACTTTACTTCCAAACTTTAAAATCATTTTTTGTTTGGAATAAAGTCTGATGATCCGAAGTCCTTTTAAAAGGGCTGTGGTGAAATAATTTATTACATGGAACCTTAAAGTGGTCAGTTTTTATTTAAATTATTTGCTCTGGATTTACATTGAGCTCTCTGGATTTTATCCTCCTTAGGTTTACCCATACGGATTACCAAGTTTTTCATAAACTATATATATATATATATATAGTTTATGAAAAACTATATATATATATATAATTATATATATCTATATATATATATATATCTGTGTGTGTGTGTGTGAAAAGTGTGTGTATATAAATATAAATATATATATATGTGTGTGTAATATATTATATATATATTACTATTTAAACCTAAAGAGCCAGTCTGCCCAGACGATCCGCGTAGGTGAAACCTAGGTAGGTTTGTCTGGCTCTTTAGGTTTACTTTGTTTGCTCTACTTAGCGTATTGAGCACTTTGCTTAGTTATTTTTGTTTTACTCGTGTCGGAGGTTTTTTTTCTTTGGACTCTGGACTTAGATTCTAGACGATTATTTTCACCGGAAGTACATGTTCTTAGTTCTTTCTTTTTTAGCCTTTTTTTTCCCTTGGGTATTAGTTTGTTCATTTACAAACTACAACACCTAAGGTTTTGCCGGACGAGTATAGCTGCTTATATTTATAAGATTATTAGTATCATATTACTATTTATATATTATATGCGCGGTACTTATTAGAAAGCGCTCAATATCAGAGATAGAGCTAACATATTTGGTTGGATTGATGTGAGCTTGTGACCCTGGGTTTCACGCTTTTGTGATCATCAGATCTGGAAGGGAGTTCCACAAGCGCGATAAAGGAAACTGTTAGCATAGAACTTACGGCTATATCTAACCGGCTCAACTGTAAATTGATGAGATCTCGACGCCAGTCTTAAATTAGCCTGGTTAATAACTAGACGGGTGACCGATTTAGAATATCAGGTGCTGTAAGCTTGTATGTGCGGCTGGTGTAATTGATACTGATTAGGAATTGTTAATCAGACAGCCGAGTTCCAATTCCAGTTGGGTTCATTATATTCTCTTACGCGCAAAATGTGTGAATCACCTCTTCCTCTCCCAGCTACGGGTTGATAAGTAATATTTGCATCACTAAACCATCATTATACACTAAAATATTCTTACAATCTAAAATTTGTTTCTGGCTTTAAATAACCTGCAAAGTGTTGATAATCTATAAAAAAACGAATCAATCAATCAATGAAATACTGATTAGCTACACAGATAAGTATTTTAGATTTATTTACATTCTCTTGAATATAAATGTATACAAACTACTGTGGCCACAAAGTGAGGGATCAGTTTATGTATTGATTGTATTATAGAATTGATCCCCTACTTTATATCCACATTATAATTTCTTTTGGGTTTACCAAATTTTGAATTAGGTATGAATCTACAATCTAAAAATATTTTCTGGCTTTAAATAACTTGTAAAGGGTTGATAAACCGTAAAAAACGAATCAATCAATCAATGAAATATTAATTAGCTACACAGGCATGTCTTTTAGATTTATTTACATTCTCTGAAATAGAAATGTATAGAAACTACTGCGGCCACAAAGTGAGGGATCAGTTTATAAATTGATTGTGAAAAGGGTAGACAAGCCCTAGACATCGATTCAAACAAACAAATTCAATCTCTCCTGAAATTTTCGAATTTCCAAGTCCTCATTATGTGGCCTATAAATTTTAATTCCCTTTTCCTGATGTTATGTATAGGGGTTCTTTTTTTGCTTCCAATGTCGCTTGAAATTCGTTGTTGCTCACATGTCCGATCCAAAACAGCACCTCCCCACAAAAGTAAAATAAAAAAGAACTAGACTTTCTCGTTGACACGATTTTTCTCTTCCGTTACGAAGAGTTGCTATAACTGAACATGTCAGAACGTGCACTTGCTTGCCTCAGCAGCTAGGCCAGAAGACTTGAGTGTCGGAAAATCTTAAGCGGGGTACCTACCAGATGGGCAGGTGTGCAAAATAAGATAAAACAAACAAAAATAGGTATATATTTAGAGATCTAAGTAGAATCTGCAATATTATCGGTCCTGACCTGGTATCTCGACTTCAACCACTTTCCCGCCGCCGCTTCATTGTGTCTTTTCTATAAATACTATATAAAGATTATATAAAGATTATATAAATTCTATAAGTTGCAAAGTTTCATCATTTTACAGTTTAAATTGCTAGATGTAACCGTAAGTGCTAGGCTAACAGTTTTTTTTGAGCGTTTCACCCCATGCAAGGCGGGAAGCCACTAGCACGCAGGGGGTTACAGAGAGTTGGAGCGAGAGCAAAGAGGAGTGATAGAGGAAAGGATGAAGAGAAGGATAGAGGATAGATCAGGGCATCTGGAGACATCAATTGACATTACATTTGAATAGTTGGAGATTATAGCTATCAGAGAAACAAGAAAAGGTGAGGGAGTTCCACAGGCGAGAAGTGCGAGACATGAAGCTATTGGAGTAGAAGAGACGGCTACATTTAACAGTTTCAACAGTGAAAGGGTGAGATGCCAGCCTAGTTGAACGCTTAAAGTCTGGGAACCAGTGAAAGCAGCTCATCGGAGCAGTTACCGTGAAAGCATTTGTAAAAAACACAGAGGGAGGCTATGGCACGTCTGTGAGAGAGCGACTGCAGACGAGATGCCAGATTAGGGCCAATTACATTGCATATCCGTCTCTGGATTTTATCAAGGACCTTGAGACAAACAGAAGGGGCTCCAGACCATATATGTCAGCAATACTCCATGCAAGGACGAATGGTTGATTTGTAGATTTGAAGGATCGACTCCGGCGATAAAAGTTTCTTGGCGCGGCACAGGGAGCCAACTTTCCTTGCGGTGGACGATGCTTTTGACTCGGTGTATTTGTTCCATCTCAGGTCAGCGGACAATGTGAGACCGAGCAGTCGCAAATAGTTTCTTCTCTCTCCAAAACAAAACGACCCCCTTTTAATCGTCTTAAAAGACCTTTTCTGTCTTCCATGAGAATGGCTGATGCTAACCTCCATAAAGCTGATTGTTTACGCATTCTCGGGGTAATTTTTTTCCGTTGACAATGTAGTGTAAATATTATATTGAATCCATTGCTAGGTCTGCTGATAGGAAAGATGATTCACTATGTCGTGCTAGACAGTTTTTCTGACCAGAATCTATTTTACACATTTCTACCATTCGTCTATGCTTTGAATATTGCTGCCAAATCTGATCTGGTGCTTCTACTATATATGTAGAGATTCTTGATAAAATCCAAAGAAAAATCTATCTCACACATTTATAAGTCTACCATTCGTCCTTGCTTTGAATATTGCTGCCACATCTAATCTGGTATTTCTGCTATGTATTTAGGAATTCTTGATAAAATGCAAAGCGGAATCTGTAATGTTATTGGTCCTGTTGTCGCTCTTTTATTTATCTATTTATTCATTTTGCCATATTCACGCCGTTTCGACCGTTGTACGCTACGGTCTTCTTCAGGGGATTGGAATTTCGAATCGAAAAAAAAAAGAAGAAATCTATTACATCCCTGTCACTCCAGTTGATCTAAAACTGGCCGTATGGTAAAAGAAATGAAACTAAAGCCGTTGTTTCAATTAATTTGCACAAGGGTATATGTATATTTTACGAAACAAAAACAAGAATCAAACATGGCCCATCATAAGAGTTTACTCATAAGAGTTTATACCGTTACCCTAGAATTCTGATGTCCTGGAACCGTTGAATTCTTAGAAAGTCTTTTGAACTGGTGCTTTAGTTGTAAGTATTATATGTAGGAGGAGGCTGCCAAGGTGCTTGAAAAAGTGTAATTGGTCGGGGAGAAGTTTAGTGAGTAAGATTTGCGAAGTTCAGTTTTGTGGCCTATTTTTTTTTTTTCATCTAGTGCAGAGTTATGTACAAGATATTCGGCCGAGCGTTGTCATAGAGAATAATTGGTTATTCTTGATTGGAAGTGAAAAGGTTGACAGTCATATAACGTTGAAACACCGGCCCCTGTACTACCACCGAAGTTAAGCAACGTCGAGTCTGATCGCTCCCCATCTGAGCAGCTAGATCACAAGAGTTTACTGTTGAAATTTCTACTTTTAACCGTAACTTCCTTGCTAATCCCGTATTCCCTAGCATATGGCCACATCACGTTGAAACAATGGTTCTTGTACGATCACTGAAGTTAAGCAACATCGTGTCTTGTCAGTACATACATGGGTGACCGCTTGGATTTTCAGGTGGTGTGACAGATAATAGCTGGGAATTCTTCATCGGAGGGCCGAGTTCTATTTACAGCTAGAGTTACTTAGGCGGAAATACTTTTGGCAGAGGTATGAAATCACCTCTTTCCCCCAGCTATGGGTTAATTAGTAAAACTTGCGTCACTAAATGATTATTATCGCCCCCAGAATATTCTTAAAATATTTTCTGGTTTTGAATAATCCGTAAAAAATAACGAATTAATAAAAGTGAAAGTCGCCGTTTTTGATAATTTTTCTCGATTTTCAGGCAATGCTTCTATTTCTAGATCGTTTTATCAGGAGTTAACAAGTTCAAGAGCAGTGATTCTGAACCTTTTTCATTGTCCATACTCCCTTTCAAACCGCCAACCATTTCTCACTGTTTTTTTAAACCACCAACCTATTCTCGCACCCGTTCAAACCACCAACTTGTTCTCCCACCCGTTCAAACTATCAACCAGGTCTCGCACCCCTTTCAAACCACCAACCAGTTCTTTTACCCCTTTCAAACCACCCAGTTCTCGCACCCTTTTCAAATCACCAAACACTTCTCGTTCCCCTTTCAAACTATCAACCTTTTCAATCCACCAAATTGTTCTTACACTCCTTTTAAACCGCCAACTTGTTCTCCCACCCCTTTCCAACCACCAACCAGTTTTTGCACCCATTTCAAATTATCAACCAGTTATCGCACCCCTTTCAAACCACCATCTTGTTCTCGCACCCTTTTCAAATCACCAACTAGTTCTCACACCCCTTTACAAATTTGATGGAAAACAATTGTGATCTCCTGTGTAAATAACAAAACCATTCTCTTTCTTTAATTTTTATTCGCATAGCTGACAACAAAATAATGCATTACAAAAAAAAACCCCTGATTACTTTCATATTATCGAAAAATAATTCATCCTGGTTCTATGCATGGGGTGTGTTGTGAACTCACTTTGTTGTTATCGTTTGCTGTTTATTATGACATCAATTTTGATGTCTTGATGCTGGGTGGTATTCGCATGTCGTTTTGAGGATCCAGTCGATTTCTGCTCTCTTTGTTTTGATGTGAAGCAGACAGGAATATCCAATTTCGCACAGGTATGTAGTCTTGAAAGGCACCAGCACTGCTAGAACTTTATTTTGCCAGTACCAGGAGACGTTTCCGTATGAGAAGCCCAAAATTGTTCCAGGCGACCATCGGGGAACTCCATTTCGATTCTCAGATTGTTTCACAAATCGATGGAAACAAAAAGTTTTTTTTTTTTTTTCAGAATAAAAGAAAGACAGTTCGAATTTCTGAAACTCATAGTAAGGAAAGGGAGCTTAGAGAATCTGACCCTCACAGGATATACTGAAAGCAAGAGGAACAGAGAAAAACAGCAAGTAACATACCTGACTAATTCGTGAAAATAGATGGAAGAAGAGGGTCTGGAAGGAATAAGAGAAGACAATTATAAGAACTACAAAGGACACGAAGTTGTGGAGAGCCATAAATCGAAGAAGGACTTTTAAGTTAGGATACGAAACTGAGCGGATATAAATGTCTTGAGAGTCTGATAAAAAATTGCGTTTATAAGGCACTATTCAACCCTGCTTCATCGGTGACGGATTTAGTCGCTGACACAGTATATACATATCTGGTCTAAAGACGGTTTCTCCCGTTAAGGAGGGCGCAGGTTCGAATCCTGTCAGAGTGTGCATATTTTTCTTTAATAAAACTTTTCGAATATTCAGTCAATATTCATATTCATATCAAATGAAAATAAATATACTGTTTATTAAATAAACGGAGCGTCTACTCAGTTTTGAGTATCCACTAAAAATACGTCTAAATAATAATAATAATAATAATGATTATATATATATATATATATATATATTCTGTTCTTATCTGTCTATCTCAGGCTGTGAATCACTCTTCTTTTTTTTATATTCTCTATCTCATTCTGTTCATATCTATCTCAGACTGTTCATTTCTTTCTTTCTTTCTTTTTATCTATCTATCTATCTATCTATCTATCTATCTATCTATCTAACTATCTATTTCAGTCTGTTCCTATCTATCTATCTATCTATCTATTTCAGTCTGTTCCTATCTATCTATCTATCTCAGTCTGTTCGTATCTATCTATCTCAGTCTGTTCGTATCTATCTATCTATCTATCTATCTATCTATCTATCTATCTATCTATCTCAGTCTGTGCCTATCTATCTATCTATCTATCTATCTATCTCAGTCTGTTCCTATCTAAGTCATTCTGTTTCATTATCTATGTTCATATATTTAATTCTCTATCTTTTGTATATCTCCTTTCTCCCCCTCTCTCTATGTCTCATACTCTCTCCCTCATTATATATATATATATATATATATATATATATATATATATATATATATGCATTTCCATGTATATATTCCTTTTTCCGTCTATAAATATTTAAGTATCTTAAATTTTAATTTTATTTGGTCCATCATATGACGTCTTCAAATCACAAGTGCCATATCCGGGGAGGGCGGAGCGCTAAACATTGTGACCAAGAATCTCCTTTTAAAATGCTTGTTTGTTTACTGAAATACCTTGTCCTCCTTGTCACCGGCCGAGTAGAGTTATACGCCGGCGATAAGTGGTTGATGTAACCGCATCGAATCGAGTGGGTGGATGTAAAGAAGAAGTGAAGTACGCTTCGCTAAATGATTCCGAAAACGGCGGGAAAAAATCTCTCTTTTTTTTTCTCTCTCTTGGCGTTATTTAACCTTCATTTTTTTATTCGTGACGTAGGCGATCATGACTCTCCACCTTTTCTTTACTATCTGAGAATTAGTAGACTTCTCGATATTAGTACTTACTTTGATGCACCGTTGCTGATTTTGTCATTCCGACATTGTCACTCCGACTTTGTAACAGCCGACTTTGTCACCTCATTATTGTGACCCCCTAACTTTGTTTGGTCAAGCCCTGGAACGGTTTTCAGACACTTTCCAAGGGTACAATACGCTGGGATCGACTACTACAGACCGGTAACATCAAGAAGTCACCTTCCTCAAAAATCGACCATGGTGAAATTCGAAACCGGGTTAGAACATAGCAACCATAAGACCCAGCTTCGAATTTTACCACGGTCAGCTGGATACAATCTCTTTCTCAGATTAATGGTTAAAATGGCTTTAAGCGAGTAAAGCCTATAGTTCTTAGCAAAGACCACACTTCTTTGAAGGTTGTGGACTGGTGCGACAGAATCAAAGACAAAGAACTGTACTAAGGAACAGAAATCCCATCACCCGAGGATTTTCAACATCAGCAACAATCAAAATGGATAGCAAATGCAACTTTGAAGAGAAAATCAAGACCTAATCAAGATGTTGATGTTCCACAGTACTTTAAACAAAAGGTTAGGAGGGAAACCCTCATAAATACTGGAAAGAATAGGTATTTTTTCTTTCTTTCATTTTTTCTTTTTCTTTCTTTCTTTATGTTTCTATCTTTTTCCATCTTTCTTTCTTTCACTCACACTCAATATGTACTTGTTTTTTTTTCTTTCTTTTATCTTTTCATTCTTTCTTTCTCTCTTTCTTTCTTTCTTTCTTTCTTTGTATACGTTCTTTCTTTTATCTTTTCATTCCGTCTTTCTTTCTGTCATTCTATCGTTCTTTCGGTTTCTCTCAAAATCTTTCTTTCTTTCTTTTCCTTCTTCTCTCTGTCTATTTCTTTATTTCTTTCTTTCTTTTACTTCTTTCTTTTTTTTTGTTTCTTAAGATTTCCCCTCTTAACCTATTTTGTCCTCTTCTTTAGTCTCTATTTTTAATAATTTTCTTTTATTTCTCTATTTTCTTTCTTTTTTCTATCGTTCAATTCTCTCTCCATTTCTTTCTGTCTTTCATGTAACTCGAAGAGAAAATAACAACATAATCAAGATGTTGACATTCCACACTATTTAAAACAAAAGGTTAGGAAGGAAACTCCCATCAATACTGGAAAGAGCGATAACAGTTACTGGACTTGAAAAAAGTATTTTCTCGAAAAAATTTCCTTAAGAAAAAGATGTGTTAAATTTTAAAAAAAAGGAAAAATGTCTGTTCGGTGAATGAATGTCAGAGATTTCCTTATTAGGAAACTTATAATATTGCCATACTTTCTGTCTATATACTCTTTCTTTCTTTCTTTCTTTCTTTCTTTCTTTCTTTCTTTCTTTCGCACACTCTTAGTTTCTCTTTCGCTCTATATCATTTTCGTCATCTTTCTTTTTTCTGTTTCAATCACGTGCTACTTTTCTTTCTTTCTTTCTTTCTTTCATCTTTTTTATTTTCTCTCTCTTTCTTTCTCTCTTTGCTTGTTTCTTTCTTGTTCATTCTTTCTTTCTTTCTTTCTGTTTCTATGTTTTCCATCTTTCTTTTTTTCTCTCTCAACAGGTACTTGTATTTCTTTCTTTCTTTTATCTTTTCACTCTTCTTTGTTTGTTTCTTTCTTTCTTTTTTTCTTTCTTTGTATACGTTCTTTCTTTTGTCATTTTATTCTCTCTTTCTGTTACTCTATCTTTCTTTCGGTCTCTTACACAATCTTTCTTTTACTTCTTTACTTCTCTTTCTTTCTTTCTTTCTTTCTTTCTTTCTTTCTTTCTTATGTTTTCTCCACTTCACCTATTTTGTCCACTTTTCTAGCTTCTATTTTTGATCATTTTCTTTCTTTCTTTCTTTTATCTTTTGATTTTTCCCTCAATTTCTTTCTGTGTTAAAGATAATTTCGTGCAACACCTCAAATTACTACAAAACCAAAAACATTAACCTGAAAAGCAATGTTCTTAAATAGTCTTGTCTGACCGAGACATTCATGTGGATGCCATACATGGCACCAAACTGCCATAATTCAAATAAAAGGTTAGGAAGGAAGCCTCCATCAATGCTGGAAATAACTATAACAGTTAATACACATGAGAAAGCTATTTTCTTGAAAAATTGTTTTAAGAGAAAGATTTTATAAATTTCAACCGAAAAATCTCAAATGTTTCCTTATAAGGAAACGGTTACTACTACCCTTATCATTACCATAGAGAGATATACAGAGTACTCGCATAGGAATTAACATTGTAATTTTAGACTAAGAATTGGTTTGGTTTGTTGTGTTTTACGGTATATCAACCTCAATGGGTTATTTAATGCCGACAACTTTATTTTTTCCTGGTAATATTTTGTTTTGTCAAAAATCTATTTTTGGTAACATTTTTTCCTCAAAAATGTATAGATGGTAATATTATTTTAAAAAATGTATTGCTGGTAATATTTTTTTTTTCAAAAACTTATTGCTGGTAATATTTTTTTCAAAAATATATTGTTGCTAATAGGATTATTTTTCTTCAAAAATTTATTTCTGTTAATAATTTTTTACAAAGTATTTTTAGTATCAAAACCTATTTTTGCACTTTTATAATGCTTTTTACCTCAGTTTTGGGGTTAATTATTTGCCCATGTCTGGGACCCGAACAGGTGCTACCACCCCAGGTTATGGTGGACCTGCGAACGGTAGCAATTAAGAAATGGTTACACGCTTCTCAAAACCTCCTGATCAGAGGCCTTGCTGTTGAACGTAGTTTATTGTCTTACCCTGGACGCGGATGTAGTTTATCGTCTTACCCTGGACGGGAGTTTGTTTGGAGGCCAACATTGCCACATGAAACTTACAGAACAGAAGAAAGAAGGATGAATGACCCTAGTGATGAATTCATGGGGACATGTAGGCGGGAGGGATGTAGGACAACTCAACAGCGCCGACTGAGCGCCGGAACAACTCAGGACCGACACAACTCAGCACCAGAAAAACATAGCATTTCCTATAACGGAATAAAAGTAATTTATTAAGGATTAAAACTTTAGTGAATATTTTTCTTCAAATAAAAAATTTTGAAAAGTCATTATGAAAATATGAACTATTTTTTTGGTTTTTAATTATTTTTAATAAAGTAAACCGTAAAGAAATATATTTTTTAATAAAGTAAATTTATATATAACAAATAATTCAATAAAACACACTTGATTTTAATTATTTTGAATAGAATAAATCGAAAAATGCCAAAAAAAAAAAAAATTCTATTTATTTTAAATTATTTTTAATAATGTAAATCGTAATGTAATTTACTTTTTGATGAATTAAATCGAATTTATAAAATAATTTTATAAAAAAAAATTAATAAATGTCCCCTCTGAAAAAGTCTCAACACATCTGGAATACTCCTCATATGTACAGGGTTTCCAGAAAGTCATTAGGAAAATAGAAAATTTTTTTCAAAATACAACGGATACTGGATGCAGTTGAAATGTTGACATAATATGAAGTAAATATAAAAGTTGATATACAAATAGATAATAAATATCTGTATGGATCGCATTCATTGCAAGAAGAAAATCGAAGTCATATTCAATTTCCGTCCATGTAAATCTTAACGCAGATTCATTAATAATCGCTGTGTAAATTTTTCGTGTTTGAATATCCGATTTTGAGTGTCAGTCACTCTTCCTACAGTCCAGGCCTTTTCCCCGTTGATTTTTGCTTGTTCCTCAACATGAAGGAGAAACACAAGGACTGGCATTCGTTTTGAAGACATTGAGAAGAGAAAGGAAGCTGTGACAAGTGTCCAGGGTGCCTTCATTTAGAATGAATTCCATGGGGCCTTCACTAAGTTGCTGGAGGCACTACCATAAGTATATTTAAGTTGACCCTTAAGCTTCCAATCTTAATTCCAGATAGTTAACTGCTACATCCCCCCTTCCGTAACATTACAGACATGGACTTCATTTCATTCAACACCGAGGGTGAAAAGACAGACGACCACCTTCGTTCTCTGCCGAAATAACCTATTGCCCATGTGAGGTAAATGGATTTGTTTCATTATATATATATATATATATATATATATATATATATATATATATGAATGGAAATGAGTTTGTGAACCTGGGTTTCACGCTTATGAGATCCTCAGACTAATATCGGGTTTGTATGTGGATTGTGTAAGTGTGAAACACAGGGTCACTAACACATATCTGTTCAAATAAATATGTTAACTCTATCCCTGATATTGAGCGCTTTCCAAGAACCACCGCACATATATAATATATATATATATATTCATTCATACATTTTTTATCCATTTACGGAGGAGATTCCGGTCTGAAGAGTTGAACACCTCGGCGTTCACGAAATAAATTATCAACTAAATGGAAGATTAAAGTATCCGTCTTATTATCACACACATGCACACACACGCACACACGTACACACACACGCGCACACATATAGATTAAATACCGCCCTATACTCCGATTTATTCACTGTTCGTATAAGCGTTTTCTTTTCTACCTATAGTGTGTGTAAAAACTGTTCGAACGTTCTACATGTCCGAGCGCTTTCGGCTATTCTGTTAGCCGTTATCAAGAATGTTTTTTTTTTATTATTTTTAACAGATACATTTATGACCTTCAAAATGTATGAATAGTGTTGTATTTTCCCCTAACATGTAACACACACACACACACACACACACACACACACACACACACACACACATATATATATATATATATATATATATATATATATATATATATAAATCGTTTTCCTCGTCTTCATATTTTTATTGACATTCCTCGAAATTTATCAGGCTTACATATGATGGATTTTACAAGCACGATGCTGAAACTCACGTGAGGGTTTATTTATATATTTATTTTGTTAACTATGTTCCTTTCTATTTTCGTACCTCAGATATGCATCAATCAAGGTAAATTAACCCTCACTAAAAAAAATAGCCCAAATTAAAATTTAAAACCATAAATAAAATAAGCCCTCTTCTCCTTGAATCACCGCTTTTACCACTGTAGTTACATCCACTAAAAGGACATTATATTCGCTCTTCGGCTACATGGCATATTTATTAGCCTTTCCTTACTATTAAACTAGTTTAATATACATAGAAAAAGTAATGATTCCAAATCCCGTATAAGAGACGTAGTACACGTTAGTCTCGGGCACGGCGAGACTTTGCGTTGTCAGTGAACGGCATCTCGCGAGATGCCGTCAACGATTGTGATGGCGCCAAGCTACTTACTGCTCGGTGAAATTAATGTCTCTTGTTTCGCGGCGTTTCCTTAATTACAAAAATCGCTGACCTTCGAATGGCAACGCCATCAGAACAACGCCCGGCCCATTAGCCCCTTTCTAAGCGATTAAATGCAACGAAATTGATAGGGCATATATATCAGGATTAATCAAAAAAGAAAGTAAGGGCGAAACAAAGAAATGCAGAGCGGAGAAAAATCTACAAAAGTGCGCGAAAAGAGAGAGAATTATATCTATCTATCTATCTATCAGTAGGTAGGTTTGCCTGGCTTCTTAGAATTTATTCTAGAGTATCTATCTATCTATCTATCTATCTATCTATCTATCTATCAGTAGGTAGGTTTGCCTGGCTTCTGAGGATTTATTCAAGAGTATCTATCTATCTATCTATCTATCTATCTATCTATCTATCAGTAGGTAGGTTTGCCTGGCTTCTTAGGATTTATTCTAAAGTATCTATCTATCTATCTATCTATCTATCTATCTATCTATCTATCAGTAGGTAGGTTTGCCTGGCTTCTTAGAATTTATTCTAGAGTATCTATCTATATATCTATCTATCTATAATATAATATAATTAATATATAAATTCTAACGTACACAGCATTAATCAAAAAGAGGGCTCGATACTGATAGTGGAGCAATAATTATTGATTATAATTTTTTCATATAGACAAAAACAGTTTACTCACTACAAAGATGCAACTTCGTTTCGGTGCATTTCAGTTGCACATCGGCTGGTGAGAACCAAAATTGGTTATCCAATATTGTTCTTGATATATAAAAATATATATCCTTATTATATATTATATATATATAGTTGGCTGAATCATAAATACTTTCTGTTTTTGTCTATCAATCTTATTCTTCAAAATATACAGTACAATTCCATTTTATTCAATTATATATTCACCGTCATTGGCAAAGACTTGCTGTCACATATCGCAGGTTTTGACGTAAAAGGTTTTCGAATTTGGTTTTCATTAAAGAAAGTATTCCCCATCAGAGTGTTATGACCGAAGCAGGGCGATTTTCGACAAAGCCGTTATGGACATGTTGCAGCTGCTGAACGCATAAATGTGCAGTTAGTGTTTAAGAAATAGAAAACATCGCCTTTCTTCCATGGAGCTCGCATTTTGGGTTCGATTTTGGAGATATATCCTTCTTAATCTGCGGCATTTTTGCGTTGAACATTGTCGTATTTTACAGTTTTCATCACCTGTTATCACGTTATATCTATCTATTTATCTCTCTCTCTCTCTCTCTATATATATATATATATATATATATATATATGTAGTTGGTTGAATCATAAATAGTTATCACGTTATATCTATTTATGTATCACGCTTTATTCATATCTATCTATCTAATTAGGCGGACAGATAGATAGAGAGATACATAGATGGACAAATAAATAGATCACAACACATTTAGATACATAGATGGATCCCAACATATTTAGATAGATAGATAGATAGATAGATAGATAGATATCGCTTATAGCTGAAAGACAGAACTAATTTTCTCATTTTATCTATCTATCTATCTATCTATCTATCTATCTATCTATCTATCTATCTATCTATGTCATTCTGGTCATATCTATCTATCTATCTATCTATCTAAATTGTAATTCACCTACTATATATATATATATAGGCAGATGGATAGATATATAGATATGAACAAACAGAGATAGATAGATAGATAGATAGATAGATCCGAACATAATAACAATTTTTTACTCAACACATTCAGGTTATTAAATAAAGGACTAAGCTTTTGCCCAAGTCCCCCAATGTTTGATCGTGACACCTTGGCAAAGGACCTGAAATCCTTCAGAGGAAGAATACGGCTAAAAGCCGACTATGGAGTCAATAACCACACACCTTCCATACTTGGGACATTAAAAGAGAAGGACTCTACATTCACCCCACAAAACATAGATGGGCATTTGAAATGGCAGTAGCAAATAACATAAAGAAAACAGTAGCACGTAAGCTGCCATGTAACAATATTACTGAAGGGGAACGTATAGCCCTCGACACGCTGACACACAGAGATGACCTGATCATAACACAGGCTGACAAAGGGGGTGCCACAATGATCTGGGGAATCAAAGAATACATTAAAGAGGCCAACAATCAGCTAGCCGACAAAGAAATCTATAAAAGCTTACCTACAAACCCTCTTCCTGAATACCAAAAAGAATTAACTAACTCACTAAACATGATGCTTCGCAACAATCTAATCGACAAAGAAAACATGCACAACACTTACACCCACAAACATCAGACCTGCTCGTTTCTATCTCCTCCCTAAAATACACAAAAGCAACAACCCAGTAAGGCCGGTTGTTTCATCATTCAACTGCCACACGACTAAAATTTCCAAATTTGTAGACCATTACATAAAACATCTAGCTAAGGAAGTAAAATCCTACATCAGAGACACAACAGATCTACTAAACAAACAGTGCCAGAAAATGCTATTCTAGTGACAATGGACGTAAGATCACTCTATTCAAACATTAAACACATCGAATGGCTAACCGCCCTTCAAGAAGCACTTACTAGAAGAAAACAAGACCCCACCACAGAAGTTATAAAGCTCATGGAACATATTCTTACATTGAATAATTTCAACTTCAATGGAGCAAGAGGTTGTGCCATGGGTACCATTGCAGCTCCATCATATGCTACAATATTCATTGGAAAATTTGAGAAGACCCACTATCTATCCCGTCATCGGTAGCGACTGCGTATTCTTTGCAAGATATATCGATGATATATTCTTTGTATACACGGGCAGTGACGACAACTTAGCCAATTCCTCATGACCCTAAACACAGTACACGACTCAATTAAGTTTGACGATGTAAAGTCCACAAGATCGGTAACATTTTTAGACACCCGCATTTACATAAATGAAAACAGGAAACTACAAACGACACTACACACTAAATCACCGACACCCACAACTATCTACACTTCAAGTCTTCCCACCCTAAACACCTCAAGGACAACCTTCCCTATTCTCAAGCAATTAGACTCGGAAGGATATGTTCCAACATTGAAGAACTAAATAAACACATTGAAAATCTTCAGCATCAATTCACAACACGTGGCTATAAACAACACCTAATCAGGGAACAAATAAATAAAGCAATTTCCACACCTAGAGAAGACACCCCAATGTACAAGATTAAAAATAAACCCAGCCGCATCTCACTAGTAACCACTTTCAATCCCACTCTGCCTCCACTATCCCAAATAATCAAAAGTCGCTGAGAAATACTATATCTCAAAACAGATCTAAAACATTGTTTGAGGAACCCGGCCTTCCAGCATATCGTACACCTAAGGACCTAAAAGGAATCATAGATAGTAACCACATTTCAGCGGACAAGGTAATCCGTAATAAGCCAAAAACGAAACCATGTAACAACAAAAGGGGCTTATGCTGTAACCACATTAGACGCACCAATTCATTCACTAGCTCAGTCACTAACATAATTTATCTCCTAGAATGCACACTATGCCAGAAAAAATATGTGAAGAAATCTGAATGGCCCTTTCACTACAGAATTAATAATTAACGCAATCGAATTAAGTCGACTCCTAATGAAAAATTATTACCTGTATAACAACATTTCCGCCTAGAAAACACGATTTTAAAACCTGTGCCAAATTCAGTATAATTGAGAATAGAAAAGTTCAGCTCATATAACATTACAAAGATTTTAGAGTTCCATGAAAATAAGTGGATCCTGCGTTTAAAAACGCACTTTCCAACCGGGCTTAACCATAAATTTAACAATATAGTTAGTATTAATATATAACCCCACAAATCAGGACCTACCCACATTTCTCACCCTCACAAGACAGATATGCTTACGGAGGTGTTGGGACCTTAGACTTATACAAACACCCACACGAATATACACACTTACACACATCATACTCACTCACTCCCTAATGAGCCAAATGATAACACACACCCATAGTAATATACACGCTTACACACATCATACTCACTCACTCCCTAAGAACCAAATAACACACACACTTAACAGAGACACATCCCCTTTCCAGGAACCAATAAAAATGTCAAAATGACCAAATTGAATTCAGAGCAGCATGAATCCATCCAGCTCTTATCTCAAATAACAACTTAAAAGAGACTGTTTGACCAACACAAGGACTAACCAAAATTCATGTTAAAAAATAAAAAAATAAAAAAAAACTAATGAAAACTACAGACAAAAGTTCATTTTCTCCATCAAGACATTCATTTCTGTTGTTCACTGCTACCAGCAAGCAGAAAATTATTTTTCTCCTGATGATGGCCATGTTGGCCGAAACTAATCGAGGAATCTAAATGAAATAATAATAAAAACAAAAGAATATTAATATACAAACCAGGGTGTCTGAAGATTTTAAGTTTTTTAATATTTTTTATTGTTCAAAACATGTATATATATATATATATAATCGACTCTCCCGTCGCGTTCGACGTATGAGGGTCAGGCCGATAAGTCCCCAGGAAACCGACATCCCGACACCGGCACATGAGATTTGTTTATAGTGGTGAAGGCCTTGTGCAGGACCAGCCACACTTTTTGGAGGGACGAATACAGAAACCTGGTACACCGAATGCATGCCACAAGGTTCCCAAACGACCCTCCGCAGGTTTTGAATTCAGAGTTGTCCTTCTCCTAGACCAGTTGCCATCCAAGGCTATAGAACCCAGTCTGTCCTGCTATTTTAGCCATAGCTGGAGGGAAATGAAGAGGATAAATACCTTTCCCAAGGGTACTAGCACGTAAGTGAATTCCTCAATCCAAGCCGCTAACCACTGCTCCACCGCGCCTCCATATATATATATATATATATATATATATATATATATATATATATATGCTGATGTTGCTACATGTCTTACTTCTTGCCTATCGCACACTGCGAATTTTTTCTAAACTCTAAACTAAATATTAAATCTGTTACAAAAAAAGAACTAAACAAAATGAACACAAAACGATCAGCTTTAAAAAAAAGGATCGTAACTTGAAAAAACCGAATGAAAAAAGAATGTTAATAACAAATACTTTTTCACATCCAACCCAGTTCTTCGGAATCAGAATCAACGTTGAGTTTAAGCAAGCGAATGAGCCAATTGGAGTAAAGTGCCATGCAGATTTAAATTTTTCCCACTTGTGACGAATGTAGCTATCGATTTTTTTTGCATGCTAGTTAACATTCGTGTCAGTCAGATGTTGGCTCTCACGCTGGTAAATAGAATCTTCCTGCCTATTCGTGGCAGCCAGCTATTGGCTCTCACTCTGGCCAGTAGAAAATGGCCGCAAACTACAGGAAAACTGCTGTAGAACCATGAAAAAATAGATTATTTCCACTATCGATGGGAGTTGGGAAAGTCGGTCTTGGCCTTTCCGCTAACTTGGAGCATGTGCATGTAAATTTTGGTGCAAATCCGTCGAAAATTGCGACTGTGCATTCGTCTCACACACACACACACGCGCGCGCGCACACACACACACACACACACATCCTGCCTTTTATAGATAGCGATACGTGTCTTTTTTTCTTTTTTTTTGTGACATTTATTCCTTTAGTTCTCATCCTTGTTGGCAGGTCGAAAATTTTACACAAAGCACTACCAAACTGTATACTTCTACAACATCACATTATATTAACTAAGACTTGAGAGTAGTTAGGAGTTCAATCCCTGGTCAGGGTAGTGTGAACACAGTGGAACCGTGGACGAAGAATGACTGACCAGCACTAAAGATTGGTTGGTTGATTTTCTTTAGTGGTATATCGACATCTCTATGGGTTATTTAATGCTGAAATCTAAATAAAGTAAAATTAATTGAGTTGACAGTAGCCTACAGAATTGAAGAGTTGGTTCATTAATGTGTATAAGATAACATAATGATTGGGAGTTCAATCTCTGACTCGGGTTGTACAGACCAAGTGAAAGCAGTCCGAAAAATAACTGACCAGTACTAAAGATAAAAACAAGACAAGATAATCCCAGACAGGTTATTATTGAGAAGGTTATTTCCTGTAAAAAATGGTTGGAGGATTTTCTCTGTTCTAGGTTCTAGGTTAATAGTGTAATTAGTAACTGGCCTAAACTAGTAAGTCTTACTAAAAAAAAAGATTCAGCTTCCGTCAGGAATCGAACTGGCATTCGTTTTTGTCGTAGGGAAACAGCTTCTTAACCCGAAGCCTGCCTCTTCCAAGTTTGGTCACAGAGCATGAGTGAAAGGACCTTGCCAGAATAACTTATTAAACAAGGCATGATTTTTTCGTTGAAACTTCTACGAATTTACACCCTTGTGCAAATTAATTGAAACAAAACCAATGACTCCGTTATTATTTACTTTTTTTTTCGTATTTTTCCAATGAAACATGACCCAGTGCATCGTCTATCCATTCCACGAAGTCGTTCCTTGCAGATTGACCACAGATTCTCGATTGGATTTAAATCAGGAGAGTTTCCGAGCCAGTCGATCGTACTTTGATTTGCCATTGTGTTCGTGCAGCGTTACAACTTTTGCACGCTTCCTTGGAGTAACGTCTATCGCAGACAATGGCCGTAGGACAACTAATCGACAGTCGAGACAATAGTGCACATAAGTGTATTTACACAACTACTTAACTACTTATTCATAAACCTTAGGGTGTTTTATTTCACGTCGCATATTTATTTCAATAAGTTTTCTTTTCTATTTTATTTTTTTTTTATAGCATTTTCCGCCTCTTTTTTTCGTTTTCCTTTTCATCATTTCTCTATTTGCATATTTAATTTCCTTTTTCTTTTCTTTTTTAATGCATTGTTCAGTTTCGATCTTTTTGTTTCTCTCCTTTAAATCATTCTTTCTTTCTTTCTTTCTTCTTTACATTTTGTTTAATTTTTTTCGTTTAATTTCGTCTTCTTTCCTATTGTTTACTCATTCCAACTTTTTTCGTTTTTCTCGTTCTTTCTTTCTTTCTTTCTTTCTCATTGTCTTTCTTTCTTTAGTTTTCGTTTTTGTAATTCTCTTTCTTCTCTTTCACTGGCTTCCTTTCTTTTTTCATTATTTCTTTCTTTCTTTCTATGGATTATTTTACTTGTATTTCATCCAGTGCCAATCATTCTTTCTTTCTTTCTTTCATTTTTTCTTTCTTTCTTTCTTTCTTTCTTTCTTTTTTTCTTATCAACCTCTGTTCTTTTTCTTTCTTTCACTTCAATCTTTCTCCAAAATCGACCTCTTTTTCTTTCTTTCTTTCTTTCTTTCTTTCTTTCTTTCACCTTTTCTTTCTCCGATCACATCATCCTTCTTTCTTTCTTTCTTTCTTTTGATTTTTTTATTATTTATTCTGGTTATTTCTTCCTCCTCCTGATGTTTTTATCTTTCTATCTTTCTTCTTCTTTTTTTCTACTTTTTTTTTTTATTAAGGATTCATTCATTTTCTTTCTTTCTGCTGTTTAATCATTCGAGATTTTTCTTTCTTTTTTATTTTTCTTCTTTCTCTTCTTCTTTCTTTCCTTTTAATGTTTCGTTTCTTCAATTCTTCTTCCCATATTTATTTATTCTATCATTATTTTCCTTTTTTTCTCAATTTTGCATTTTTTATGATTCAATCCTATCATTAAAAATACATATGGATTCATAACGTTCTTAAGAAAACTCAATGTATCGAACCCGATTGGAATTCGAACTCGCCTCACCGATTTTTCATTTCAAGCAATTTTTCGTCGATGCTAGTACTTTAGAAAATCAACATATTTTCATCATCAGGGATTAGTATTTTTTTTTTCATTTCAGGTAACTTCCAAGACGAAAATAAATTTATTGCAGGACGAAAGAGTGTGTCATTTATTAACGGTTACATAATTTTGGAGCGTGCATAAATACAACTCTAGCGTCGACGGAACATATACTTCATCTTACAATTATAAACATAAAGCTAGCGTCATTCTACGAGTGTTTGGTAAGTTAATGCTTTATTAAACCTGTTAGCAAAGTGATTTCGCTTTAATTACATTAACTTTACTGATTAATTCTTTGTATTATTACTTTATAATATTATTTATACTGCCATTTAATATATATATATATATATATATATATATATATATATATATATATATATATATATATATATATATATATGGGATAAAAATATAGTTTTAAAGTATGCTATATTTATGGGTTAAAGTGCTCAATATGAGTTAAAACCAGAGATGCCAGTCTGTTTCATACTTTAATGCAATCGTCAGGCCATATGCGTCGTGTTTTTGCTCGATTATTTATATTATATATATACAAGTCAGTGATGCATTGTGGGTAGTCTATTATATTGTTCTAACATTTATTTTGGTGGTCGGTAACCGTTATTTTTAGAATTATTCTCGCGGCTATTGGGTGGAAATAAATGTTGATCTGGATACTGTTTTTTTTTGTGTATTGATAGTTTTTTATTTTATATTTTATTGTTGGTTGATATTACATTTAATATAACACTGATGTCTCTCTAATTTTTTCTGGTAATTAAAGAATGATGGTAATACACTTTTTATCACTTGGGATATTATAGCAAGAGCCAAATCTTACAATGAGAAAGGAAATAGATGTAATTTATGTCTTGTTGAAAATTTAGTTATCTTAAAACACTTAAATAACCCTAACTTATTAAACAAAAGAAATGAAGGTTACATGTAAGCATAAAATGAATAACTGCTTACGCTGATCCAGATTAATTTTTAATGGAACTTTCGTTTTTTTAAAGAACAAGTAATCTCCTTTCATGCTTAATATAAAAAAATAAAAAAAAATTAATATTCACAACTCTAAAATAACTTTTCTTTTTTTCTATATTATATATATATATATATATATATATATATATATATATATATATAAAAATCTAGTTTATTTTAAATGTCAAATATTTTTTTGTCAATTAAAAAACTGTAATCCCAGTAGAATATCTAACTGCGTCAACATTGCGATAATCAAATATTCTAAAAATTTAAATTAAATAACGGTCATTCTATACTCAGCATCTGAAGATTGCGTTATGCATTTTTCCTCACCAGGAAGGCATAACTGTGAGTTTCATGCACAACGCAATCTTCATTGATCACTATTATATTAGCAGCAGCCCACAATGTGCAATATATATATATATATATATATATATATGTATGTATATCCAAGTATAGGATTGGTGTATCTTACTTATTATAAAACGCAGATTGTGTGTGTGTGTGTGTGTGTGTCTGTCTGTAACGTTTATATATTGGATCGGATTTCCTACATTTTTCAACCGATTTCAACAAAACTTCACAGGACTACATAAAATTACCTTGTGGTGGTTCTAACAGCGCCAAAAATGGGAAAAATATAATTGTTTTTGCACAAAATCAATTTGAAAACACGATTAAGAGACATCGTGAAAATGGAAGGAGGCAACTCACATCGGTTTGTTTGTGTGCGTGGGTTACTTTAAACATGGGAGCGGATTTCCTATATTTTTCAGCCGATAAAACAAAACTTATTTTTGACAGGTAGTGTTTCTTATTCTTGCACATTTTTTTCTTTATTTTTAACATTCAGAATGCTTTAAAAATTCCATTTACAAGACAATTATTTATAATAAAATTCTATTCAATCAGTAGACTCATAACGATTGAAAACAATGTTTTTGTTTGAGTTTGACCAATTCGTAAAAAAAAAACAAAAAAAAAACAAATTAAGACATGCTTGTCCATCAACCTTAAACAATAATCTTTGTCAATTTTATTTTTCAGTCTTTATGATGGTGGGTACTTGATCTATCTCTTACTGTTATATCCCCGGGCAACGCCGGGCTCTACTGCTAGTATGGAATAAATTCCAATAACCAAAAAATACTATTCTTAAACGAGTGCTCAATACAGAGTAGAGCAAATATAATTATTTATTCGAAAATTATAACATAGCAATTTTTGTAGTGATTTTATAAAATATTTATTTTGTTTCAACTCTTCTGGTATCTTATCACGTGATGGTGTTAAATGTAGAATAAATTTTACATATATATAGACGGTAAAAAATACTTTTCCATTTTACTTTATTCATATTCTTTTTTATTTATATGTGGGTATTCACACACATATACACACACACACACACACACTCACAATGCATAAACAACAATTTTTTATGTTTAATATACAACAACGATTCTCTCCGATTCACTGATTATATATCCAGTGTGTATCAAAAATACTTTTATAAACTTTAGGGACGGATTCCTCACACCAAAACAAGGACAAAAGTCCATATAAACATATATCCGTAAATCCTTCGTTTTTGATTTATTAAGTTTGAAGAAAGTTTATGGTAAATGGCGCTGTGCTGCTATGTAGACTAGGTTACATTTGTCATTCGTGTACATTTGTGGCTAACTTGTCTTCAAAGTTTAACTTGTGTAGTAGTGAGTTAACTGAGAAGTGTTCCGTTTAACACTGGCAGGATATTTAAAGTTTGTAAAAGTATTTTTGAATTGTACATTTAATAGCGTCTGCCGTAAACTTTAATCTTAATAAATCCAAAACGGAGGATTTGTGGGCATATGTTTATATGAACTTTTGTTGTTTTATTGTTGTTTTGGTGTGAGGAAACCGTACCCAAAGTTTATAAATGCATTTTTGATATACCCTGTATATATAAATGTTTATATATCAAAAAACTATTTGAGGGAAAATATCACTTTAGTCCGATGAAGTCCTAACGTTTTTCATAGATTTTTCCTTAATATATATTTATATATATATATATATATATATATATATATATATATATATATATATATATATATATATACATAAAGGTAACAAATCAGTTTGTATATAATGCAAGTGGATCCGAGTAATATAAAATATTAAAACTGATCCACATATGAGAAATAGTCTATTTCGGCAGACGAAGATATCGGTCGTCTGTCTTATCAACCCCGTTGTGGACTGAGTGCGTGTTAGAAATAGAAATTTAACTGTGAATAAAAATATAAAAAAAACAGTCGAAAAACTAATACAAAATTTAGCCATTTCAATGTTTCAGTCAGACGAAAGGCACGAGACAGGGGTCATAGGAGTTGGAAGGTATTTTTCTTAAGAGGAAGAAGTTTTATGGAATTAAACCCGAATATTAACCTTATGACTTTAATTTGGGGTTATATTAAGAATGAAATATTATTTAAATTTTAAAAAGGAATAACAAGGGGTCTAAAAATAACGTTAAAATATATAGATAAAGGATGTAGGGGAATAATGGGAAGAGAGTCGGGGATATATATATATATATATATATATATATCCTGAAAATAGCGTTCAAGTTAAATGTTTGCATTTTGCTCTTTTTTTCCTGTCCTTGTTTGTAATTTTTTCTTGTCTAAGATTTTGACAAGTTGTCTGTTGAACATAGCAACATTACTGTATTCATATATATATATATATATATATATATATATATATATATATATATATAACTGTTCCTGCCAAAATAGTAGTTAGAATAAACTACAACAATCAACCCCAAAACCGAACAAATAGCTTTAATTAAATTCTCAAACCAAAACAAAACTAAATAAGTGATATAAACAAATTTTTACTACGTTAATAAAAACACCGATTAAAAGATAAGTAAATAAATAAATAAAATAAGAAACAAAAAATGAAATTAAATAAAAACAAGTAAAATAATTTAACCCAAATAATTAATAAAAAAACGACTTCCGGTAAAATAACCGCCATAATAGACTACCCACAATGAACCACTGACCTGTATATATATAAGTAGCCGAGAAAAATAACAGCACACGTGGCCTGACGATTGCATATAGCATGAAACAGGCTGTCGCCTCTAAGTGTTGACTTCTATGCTCACTTTTATATATATATATATATATATATATATATATATATATATATATATATTGAAATGTTTGTATATAGAAAGCAAATCTTTTAGGCATGTTTGATTGAATAAATTACAGACATTATGTCTGCTAATTTTTAACAAATCCTTTCATACTCACGGATAACTTTCCGTGTACTGATATTAAAGGATGAGAGAAATGTGCTATAGCTGTTTAAATTTCTTTTATTTTCATTTCCCAAGTACTTTCGATTTTCTTCCAAGATCATCTTCAGGGGAGCAAGTAGTACAAACCTATATGCTGTTTATACAAAACTGTGCGTTTCTATCCATTACCATAATTTTTCATAATGACTTTAAATGCAAAACGGTTGACAATGTGCTGAGCGTTCACTAGACCGTGAAAAAATTATCCAGTATGGAATTTGTTCTCTCTGTGTTATAATTTCATGGTCATGCGCGCATTAAAGCGTTAAAACTGTTTCTTTACAGGCATTTCAGAACATTACTGCAGTATTGAGAGTTAATTCTGTTCAGTGCCGGTTTTAATTTTTTAATATAAATTTCTTCTAGAATCTGTAGCTTTTCATCCTGTTTACACACACACACACACACACACACACACACATATATATATATATATATAAATTACATGAATCATTCATACAAAAAGTAGATTAGTAAGGTTAATGATATAAATGGCGAAAAACATCTTCGGAAACAAATTTATTAAAGTTACATTAACCCACGAACCCCTCGATGAATGTTATAATCCTTGTTTTTAATAACTTCAAGTTGTATAAAGTCTTTTTTATATTGCTAGTACTTTCAGCTGTACTTACAGCCATCCTCAGGCATGGAAATTAATTTGTTTTTTTTTTTTTACTAAATACAGGTAGTAGCGGGACACGAAAGATTAAATGTTAATCGAAATATGTTTTTTTTTTTTTTTTAGAAATGTGTTATTGTTAACGGATAAGGACTTATGGAGCGTGCAGTCACAACGCTAACGTTGAATTTTTTTGAAAATTTAAGAGAGTGTGTTTTTTACTAATATGGTAATTTGAGAATTTTTTTCTGGTAGGAGTTTTTCGGTCAATGTGGCATGAACTAAATTGTTCAATAAATAGAGTAATGTCTCAGTTGTTATCCCGAAAATTTGCATGTCGGATCAGTTCTTTTTTAAATCAAATATGTCGTGAAGTTCAATTCACACAAATATATATATATATATATATATATATATATATATATATATATATATATATATATATACATCAATTGCATGAATCATTCATACAAAAAATAGATTAGTAAAGTTAATGATATAAATGGCGAAAAACATCTTCGCAAACAATTTTAAAGTTGCATTAACCTACGAATCACTCGATGAATGTTATGATCCTCGTTTTTCAAATTGTATAAGGTCTTTTTTTAATCTGCTAGTACTTTCGGCTGTATATGCAGTCATCCTCAGGCATGGAAATTATTTTGTTTTTAGTAGATCCACGTAATAGCGGACACGAAAAATTAAATGCGAATCGAAATATGTTTTTTTAGAAATGTGTTATGGTTAACGGATAAGAACTTTTGGGGCGTGCAACGCTCAGGTTGAATTTTTTTGAAAATTTAAGAGAGTGCGTTTTTTACTAATATGGTAATTTTTGTATGATTGATTCATGTAATATAAATTGAACTGCACCACATATTTGCCACACACACACACACACACACACACACACACACACACACATATATATATATATATATATATATATATATATATATATATATGGGTAGAAATAATATATCCAAACACATGATCAGAGTTATAAGATACGAGTATATTGAATTTTAGCATTTCCCAAAATGTCAGGATATTGCCAATAAAATTTTACCTGTTACATTGAGAGCACATGCTTCTTGATAATGACTGAGACATTCGAAAGTTCTTGAACAAAAGAAGAATAAAAATTTGATTTCGAACAGTTTATTCACAGTTTCCGATGTAGAACTATTTATTCGAAATTTGCAAAAATGCATACACATATATATATATATATATATATATATATATATATATATATATATATATATATGTCTGTGTGTGTGTGTGTGTGTGTGTGAAGCGATAGCTAAAATATAAGAAGAATTTGAACCAAAACACATACTGTTGGCGTCATCATTAATATTTATAAAACGGCCTCCCTCCCTTGTGTCAACCGGCCCACAACCATCTTGAAGCTTTCTTCAAACCCCAAAGATATTAGCATCAACCGGATAGGATGTAATCTTCATTTCTCTTGCACGATGTTCTCTTCTACCTCTTTTAATGTGCGTTACATTGGAAAGAACACTCGAAGGACGTGATGTATGCTGCCTTATCAACGCAGTCCGCTAGCATTCGACGTGTGACAAGGCAAAAGGCTAATATAGACGAATCTGACATCGAAAATATCCAGGCGAGACACGTTGACGGGCGAATGAACAGTCGGAACTTGCTAAGATTATGTACAGCTTACAGGACCAAAGAAAAAATTAATGAAAATAAGAATAAAAAAGATTCCTATATTTATCATATATACAAAAATAATAGCTGGTCGCTGTTTTCAGAATATACCCGTCTGTTAGTATAACTACTTAATCCCTATTGAAGGTATCTGATCAGGCACATTTATATCTCTTCAACGCCCATGGGGCCGGACTGGCTATTTCTGCAACTTTACTGAGCGGAACTTACCCGTAAAGAAACAATGCAGTTATTAATAAAAAGAGTTGAAATTAATGCATGCAAGATTTCACAGCTCTAGCATCACTCCTTCATAGTCAACCTATGAACCCTTCAGCCCACCCTTGTACCGGGAAAAAAATAATGCAGTTATTAATAAAAAGAGTTGAAATTAATGCATGCAAGATTTCACAGCTCTAGCATCACTCCTTCATAGTCAACCTATGAACCCTTCAGTCCACCCTTGTAAATTAATGCGGGAAAGAAATAAAAGAAATGCAGTTATTAATAAAACAGTTGAAATTAATGCATGCAAGATTTCACAGCTCTAGCATCACTCCTTCATAGTCAACCTATGAACCCTTCAGCCCACCCTTGTACCGGGAAAGAAATAATGCAGTTATTAATAAGAAGAGTTGAAATTAATGCATGCAAGATTTCACAGCTCTAGCATCACTCCTTCATAGTCAACCTATGAACCCTTCAGCCCACCCTTGTAACGGGAAAGAAATAATGCAGTTATAAATAAAACGAGTTGAAATTAATGCATGCAAATGATTTCACAGCTCTATGCAAGTTTCAGCCTCACTCATAGTCAACCTATGAACCTTCAGCCCACCCTTGTACTAATGCAGTTATTAATAAAAGAGTTGAAATTAATGCATGCAAGATTTCTATCTAGCATCACCCTTCATAGTCAGCCTATGAACCCTTCAGTCCACCCTTGTACCGGGAAAGAAATAATGCAGTTATTAATAAAAAGAGTTTGAAATTAATGCATGCAAGATTTCACAGCCTATGAACCCTCTAGCATCACTCCTTCATAGTCATGCCTATGAACCCTTCAGCCCACCCCTGTACCCTTGGGAAAGAAATAATGCAGTTATAAATAAAACGAGTTGAAATTAATGCATGCAAGATTTCACAGCTCTAGCATCACTCCTTCATAGTCAGCCTATGAACCCTTCAGCCCACCCTTGTACCGGGAAAGAAATAATGCAGTTATTAATAAAAAGAGTTGAAATTAATGCATGCAAGATTTCACAGCTCTAGCATCACTCCTTCATAGTCAGCCTATGAACCCTTCAGCCCACCCTTGTACCGGGAAAGAAATAATGCAGTTATTAATAAAAAGAGTTGAAATTAATGCATGCAAGATTTCACAGCTCTAGCATCACTCCTTCATAGTCAGCCTATGAACCCTTCAGTCCACCCTTGTAACGGGAAAGAAATAATGCAGTTATTAATAAAAAGAGTTGAAATTAATGCATGCAAGATTTCAAGACAGCTCTAGCATCACTCCTTCATAGTCAGCCTATGAACCCTTCAGCTCCACCTTCATAGTCAACCTATGTACCCACCCTTGGGGAAGAAATAATGCAGTTATTAATAAAAAGAGTTGAAATTAATGCATGCAAGATTTCACAGCTCTAGCATCACTCCTTCATAGTCAGCCTATGAACCCTTCAGCCCACCCTTGTACCGGGAAAGAAATAATGCAGTTATTAATAAAAAGAGTTGAAATTAATGCATGCAAGATTTCACAGCTCTAGCATCACTCCTTCATAGTCAGCCTATGAACCCTTCAGTCCACCCTTGTACCGGGAAAGAAATAATGCAGTTATTAATAAAAAGAGTTGAAATTAATGCATGCAAGATTTCACAGCTCTAGCATCACTCCTTCATAGTCAGCCTATGAACCCTTCAGTCCACCCTTGTAAATAATGCAGTTATTAATAAAACGGGAAATTAATGAAATTTCACAGCTCTAATGCAGTTATTAATAAAAAGAGTTGAAATTAATGCATGCAAGATTTCACAGCTCTAGCATCACTCCTTCATAGTCAGCCTATGAACCCTTCAGCCCACCCTTGTACCGGGAAAGAAATAATGCAGTGATTAAAAAAATGAGTTGAAATTAATGCATGCAAAATTTCACAGCTCTAGCATCACCTCCTTCATAGTCAGCCTATGAACCCTTCAGTCCACCCTTGTACCTATGGGAAAAGAAATAATGCAGTTATTAATAAAAAGAGTTGAAATTAATGCATGCAAGATTTCACAGCTCTAGCATCACTCCTTCATAGTCAGCCTATGAACCCTTCAGTCCACCCTTGTACCGGGAAAGAAATAATGCAGTTATTAATAAAAAGAGTTGAAATTAATGCATGCAAGCTCTATCACTCCTTCATAGTCACAGCCACCCTTGTAACGGGAAAAATAATAATGTCAGTTGAAATTCATAGTTTCACAGCCTATGAACCCTTCAGTCCCTATGAACCCTTCAGTCCACCCTTGTACCGGGAAAGAAATAATGCAGTTATTAATAAAAGAGTTGAAATTAATGCATGCAAGATTTCACAGCTCTAGCATCACTCCTTCATAGTCAACCTATGAACCCTTCAGTCCACCCTTGTAGGAAAGAAATAATGCAGTTATTAATAAAAGAGTTGAAATTAATGCCAAGATTTCATAGTCAGCATCACTCCTTCATAGTCACCTATGAACCCTTCAGCCCACCCTTGTACCGGGAAAGAAATAATGCAGTTATTAATAAAAAGAGTTGAAATTAATGCATGCAAGATTTCACAGCTCTAGCATCACTCCTTCATAGTCAGCCTATGAACCCTTCAGTCCCACCCTTGTACCGGAAAGAAATAATGCAGTTATTAATAAAAAGAGTTGAAATTAATGCAAAAAATTTCAATGCTAGCATCACTCCTTCATAGTCAATGAACCCTTCAGTTGTAAAAGAAATAATGCAGTTATTAATAAAAGAGTTGAAATTAATGCATGCAAGATTTCACAGCTCTAGCATCACTCCTTCATAGTCAGCCTATGAACCCTTCAGTCCACCCTTGTACCGGGAAAGAAATAATGCAGTTATTAATAAAAAGAGTTGAAATTAATGCATGCAAGATTTCACAGCTCTAGCATCACTCCTTCATAGTCAGCCTATGAACCCTTCAGTCCACCCTTGTACCGGGAAAGAAATTATTAATAAAAGAGTTGAAATTAATGCATGCAAATTTCACAGCTCTAGCATCACTCCTTCATAGTCAATAATGCAGTTATTAATAAGAACAGTATTAATAAAAAGAGTTGAAATTAATGCATGCAAGATTTCACAGCTTCTAGCATCACCCTTCATAGTCAAAGAAATAATGCAGTTATTAATAAAACATGAACCCTTTCAGCCCACCCTTGTACCGGGAAAGAAATAATGCAGTTATTAATAAAAAGAGTTGAAATTAATGCATGCAAGATTTCACAGCTCTAGCATCACTCCTTCATAGTCAGCCTATGAACCCTTCAGTCCACCCTTGTACCGGGAAAGAAATAATGCAGTTATTAATAAAAAGAGTTGAAATTAATGCATGCAAGATTTCACAGCTCTAGCATCACTCCTTCATAGTCAACCTATGAACCCTTCAGCCCACCCTTGTACCGGGAAAGAAATAATGCAGTTATTAATAAAAAGAGTTGAAATTAATGCATGCAAAATTTCACAGCTCTAGCATCACTCCTTCATAGTCAGCCTATGAACCCTTCAGTCCACCCTTGTACCGGGAAAGAAATAATGCAGTTATTAATAAAAAGAGTTGAAATTAATGCATGCAAGATTTCACAGCTCTAGCATCACTCCTTCATAGTCAGCCTATGAACCCTTCAGTCCACCCTTGTACCGGGAAAGAAATAATGCAGTTATTAATAAAAAGAGTTGAAATTAATGCATGCAAAATTTCACAGCTCTAGCATCACTCCTTCATAGTCAGCCTATGAACCCTTCAGCCCACCCTTGTACCGGGAAAGAAATAATGCAGTTATTAATAAGAACAGTTGAAATTAATGCATGCAAAATTTCACAGCTCTAGCATCACTCCTTCATAGTCAACCTATGAACCCTTCAGCCCACCCTTGTACCGGGAAAGAAATAATGCAGTTATTAATAAGAAGAGTTGAAATTAATGCATGAAAGTCAACCTATGAACCCTTCAGCCCACCCTTGTACCGGGAAAGAAATAATGCATTATTAATAAAAACAGTTGAAATTAATCATGCAAAATTTCACAGCTCTAGCATCACTCCTTCATAGTCAGCCTATGAACCCTTCAGTCCTACCCTTGTACCGGGAAAATAATGAAATAATGCAGTTATTAATAAAAAGAGTTGAAATTAATGCATGCAAGATTTCACAGCACTAGCATCACTCCTTCATAGTCAGCCTATGAACCCTTCAGCCCACCCTTGTACCGGGAAAGAAAATAATGCAGTTATTAATAAAAAGAGTTGAAATTAATGCATGCAAAATTTCACAGCTCTAGCATCACTCCTTCATAGTCAGCCTATGAACCCTTCAGCCCACCCTTGTACCGGGAAAGAAATAATGCAGTTATTAATAAAAGAGTTGAAATTAATGCATGCAAATTTCACAGCTCTAGCATCACTCCTTCATAGTCAGCCTATGAACCCTTCAGTCCACCGTTGTACCGGGAAAGAAATAATGCAGTTATTAATAAAAAGAGTTGAAATTAATGCATGCAAAATTTCACAGCTCTAGCATCACTCCTTCATAGTCAGCCTATGAACCCTTCAGTCCACCCTTGTACCGGGAAAGAAATAATGCAGTTATTAATAAAAGAGTTGAAATTAATGCATGCAAAATTTCACAGCTCTAGCATCACTCCTTCATAGTCAGCCTATGAACCCTTCAGTCCACCCTTGTACCGGGAAAGAAATAATGCAGTTATTAATAAGAAGAGTTGAAATTAATGCATGCAAAATTTCACAGTTCTAGCATCACTCCTTCATAGTCAGCCTATGAACCCTTCAGCCCACCCTTGTACCGGGAAAAGAAATAATGCAGTTATTAATAAAAAGAGTTGAAATTAATGCATGCAAAATTTCACAGCTCTAGCATCACTCCTTCATAGTCAGCCTATGAACCTTCAGTTCAGCCCCACCCTTGTACCGGAAAGAAATAATGCAGTTATTAATAAAAAGAGTTGAAATTAATGCATGCAAGATTTCACAGCTCTAGCATCACTCCTTCATAGTCAGCCTATGAACCTTCAGCCCACCCTTGTACCGGGAAAGAAATAAAAAGAGTTGAAATTAATGCATGCAAGATTTCACAGCTCTAGCATCACTCCTTCATAGTCATTAAAAAAAAATAATGCAGTTATTAATAAAAAGAAAAATTAATGCATGCAAGATTTCACAGCTCTAGCATCACTCCTTCATAGTCAGCCTATGAACCCTTCAGTCCACCCTTGTACCGGGAAAGAAATAATGCAGTTATTAATAAAAGAGTTGAAATTAATACATGCAAATTTCAGCTCTAGCATCCTCCTTCATAGTCAACCTATGAACCCTTCAGCCCACCCTTGTAACGGGAAGAAATGCAAAAAATTTCACAGCTCTAGCATCACTCCTTCATAGTCAGCCTATGAACCCTTCAGTCCACCCTTGTACCGGGAAAGAAATAATGCAGTTATTAATAAAAAGAGTTGAAATTAATGCATGCAAGATTTCACAGCTCTAGCATCACTCCTTCATAGTCAGCCTATGAACCCTTCAGTCCACCCTTGTACCGGGAAAGAAATAATGCAGTTATTAATAAAAAGAGTTGAAATTAATGCATGCAAGATTTCACAGCTCTAGCATCACTCCTTCATAGTCAGCCTATGAACCCTTCAGTCCACCCTTGTACCGGGAAAGAAATAATGCAGTTATTAATAAAAAGAGTTGAAATTAATGCATGCAAGATTTCACAGCTCTAGCATCACTCCTTCATAGTCAGCCTATGAACCCTTCAGTCCACCCTTGTACCGGGAAAGAAATAATGCAGTTATTAATAAAAAGAGTTGAAATTAATGCATGCAAGATTTCACAGCACTAGCATCACTCCTTCATAGTCAGCCTATGAACCCTTCAGCCCACCCTTGTACCGGGAAAGAAATAATGCAGTTATTAATAAAAATGAGTTGAAATTAATGCATGCAAGATTTCACAGCTCTAGCATCACTCCTTCATAGTCAGCCTATGAACCCTTCAGCCCACCCTTGTACCGGGAAAGAAATAATGCAGTTATTAATAAAAAAGAGTTGAAATTAATGCATGCAAGATTTCACAGCTCTAGCATCACTCCTTCATAGTCAGCCTATGAACCCTTCAGTCCACCCTTGTACCGGGAAAGAAATAATGCAGTTATTAATAAAAAGAGTTGAAATTAATGCATGCAAAAATTTCACAGCTCTAGCATCACTCCTTCATAGTCAGCCTATGAACCCTTCAGCCCACCCTTGTACCGGGAAATAATGAATTAATAATTGAAATTAATGCATGCAAGATTTCACAGCTCTAACATAGTCAGCCTATGAACCTTCAGCCCACCCTTGTACCGGGGGAAAGAAATAATGCAGTTATTAATAAAACGAGTTGAAATTAATGCATGCAAGATTTCAATCACTCCTTCATAAATGAACCTTCATCAGTCCCTTTGTAAAAAAGAAATTTATTAATAAAAGGAAAGTTGAAATTAATGCATGCAAGATTTCACAGCTCTAGCATCACTCCTTCATAGTCAGCCTATGAACCCTTCAGCCCACCCTTGTACCGGGAAAGAAATAATGCAGTTATTAATAAAAAGAGTTGAAATTAATGCATGCAAGATTTCACAGCTCTAGCATCACTCCTTCATAGTCAGCCTATGAACCCTTCAGCCCACCCTTGTAACGGGAAAGAAATAATGCAGTTATAAATAAAACGAGTTGAAATTAATGCATGCAAAATTTCACAGCTCTAGCATCACTCCTTCATAGTCAGCCTATGAACCCTTCAGCCCACCCTTGTACCGGGAAAGAAATAATGCAGTTATTAATAAGAAGAGTTGAAATTAATGCATGCAAGATTTCACAGCTCTAGCATCACTCCTTCATAGTCAGCCTATGAACCCTTCAGTCCACCCTTGTACCGGGAAAGAAATAATGCAGTTATTAATAAAAAGAGTTGAAATTAATGCATGCAAGATTTCACAGCTCTAGCATCACTCCTTCATAGTCAGCCTATGAACCCTTCAGTCCACCCTTGTACCGGGAAAGAAATAATGCAGTTATTAATAAAAAGAGTTGAAATTAATGCATGCAAGATTTCACAGCTCTAGCATCACTCCTTCATAGTCAGCCTATGAACCCTTCAGTCCACCCTTGTACCCTAATGCAGTTATTAATAAAAGAGTTGAAATTAATGCATGCAAATTTCACAGTTCTAGCATCACTCCTTCATAGTCAGCCTATGAACCCTTCAGTCCACCCTTGTACCGGGAAAGAAATAATGCAGTTATTAATAAAAGAGTTGAAATTAATGCATGCAAGATTTCACAGCTCTAGCCTTCATCACCTCCTTCATAGTCAAAGCCTATGAACCCTTCAGTCCCTACCCTTGTACCCTTGGAAAGAAATAATGCAGTTATTAATAAAAGAGTTGAAATTAATGCATGCAAGATTTCACAGCTCTAGCATCACTCCTTCATAGTCAGCCTATGAACCCTTCAGTCCACCCTTGTACCGGAAAGAAATAATGCAGTTATTAATAAAAAGAGTTGAAATTAATGCATGCAAGATTTCACAGCTCTAGCATCACTCCTTCATAGTCAGCCTATGAACCCTTCAGTCCACCCTTGTACCGGGAAAGAAATAATGCAGTTATTAATAAAAGAGTTGAAATTAATGCATGCAAGATTTCACAGCTCTAGCATCACTCCTTCATAGTCAGCCTATGAACCCTTCAGTCCACCCTTGTACCTTGGAAAGAAATAATGCAGTTATTAATAAAAAGAGTTGAAATTAATGCATGCAAGATTTCACAGCTCTAGCATCACTCCTTCATAGTCAGCCTATGAACCCTTCAAGTCCACCCTTGTACCGGGAAAGAAATAATGCAGTTATTAATAAAAAGTTGAAATTAATGCATGAGTTTCAAATCACTAATGCCTATGCAAGATTTCACAGCACTTTCAGCTCTAGCATCACTCCTTCATAGTCAGCCTATGAACCCTTCAGTCCACCCTTGTACCGGGAAAGAAATAATGCAGTTATTAATAAAAAGAGTTGAAATTAATGCATGCAAGATTTCACAGCTCTAGCATCACTCCTTCATAGTCAGCCTATGAACCCTTCAGCCCACCCTTGTACCGGGAAGAAATAATGCAGTTATTAATAAAAGAGTTGAAATTAATGCATGCAAGAATTTCAAATTAATGCTCTAGCATCACTCCTTCATAGTCAGCCTATGAACCCTTCAGTCCACCCTTGTACCGGGAAAGAAATAATGCAGTTATTAATAAAAAGAGTTGAAATTAATGCATGCAAGATTTCACAGCTCTAGCATCACTCCTTCATAGTCAGCCTATGAACCCTTCAGCCCACCCTTGTACCGGGAAAGAAATAATGCAGTTATAAATAAAACGAGTTGAAATTAATGCATGCAAGATTTCACAGCTCTAGCATCACTCCTTCATAGTCAGCCTATGAACCCTTCAGTCCACCCTTGTACCTGGAAAGAAATAATGCAGTTATTAATAAAAAGAGTTGAAATTAATGCATGCAAGATTTCACAGCTCTAGCATCACTCCTTCATAGTCAGCCTATGAACCCTTCAGTCCACCCTTGTACCGGGAAAGAAATAATGCAGTTATTAATAAGAAGAGTTGAAATTAATGCATGCAAGATTTCACAGCTCTAGCATCACTCCTTCATAGTCAGCCTATGAACCCTTCAGTCCACCCTTGTACCTGGAAAGAAATAATGCAGTTATTAATAAAAAGAGTTGAAATTAATGCATGCAAGATTTCACAGCTCTAGCATCACTCCTTCATAGTCAGCCTATGAACCCTTCAGCCCACCCTTGCAGTTATTAATAAAAAGGTTGAAAGAAATAATGCAGTTATTCAATAAGAAGAGTTGAAAAATAAAACGAGTTGAAATAATGCATGCAAGATTTCACAGCTCTAGCATCACTCCTTCATAGTCAGCCTATGAACCCCTTCAGTCCACCCTTGTGTACCTGGAAAGACATAATGCAGTTATTAATAAGAAGAGTTGAAATTAATGCATGCAAGATTTCACAGTTCTAGCATCACTCCTTCATAGTCAGCCTATGAACCCTTCAGTCCACCCTTGTACCGGGAAAGAAATAATGCAGTTATTAATAAAAAGAGTTGAAATTAATGCATGCAAGATTTCACAGCTCTAGCATCACTCCTTCATAGTCAACCTATGAACCCTTCAGTCCACCCTTGTACCGGGAAAGAAATAATGCAGTTATTAATAAAAAGAGTTGAAATTAATGCATGCAAGATTTCACAGCTCTAGCATCACTCCTTCATAGTCAGCCTATGAACCCTTCAGTCCACCCTTGTACCGGGAAAGAAATAATGCAGTTATTAATAAGAAGAGTTGAAATTAATGCATGCAAGATTTCACAGCTCTAGCATCACTCCTTCATAGTCAGCCTATGAACCCTTCAGTCCACCCTTGTACCGGGAAAGAAATAATGCAGTTATTAATAAAAAGAGTTGAAATTAATGCATGCAAGATTTCATGCAGCTTTCTCTAGCATCACTCCTTCATAGTCAGCCTATGAACCCTTCAGTCCACCCTTTCATAGTACCTGGAAAGAAATAATGCAGTTATTAATAAAAAGAGTTGAAATTAATGCATGCAAGATTTCACAGTTCTAGCATCACTCCTTCATAGTCAGCCTATGAACCCTTCAGTCCACCCTTGTACCTGGAAAGAAATAATGCAGTTATTAATAAGAAGAGTTGAAATTAATGCATGCATGATTTCACAGCTCTAGCATCACATAGTCCCCTTTGTACCGGGAAAGTCATGCCTATTTCACAGAACCCTTCATTCAGAACCCAGTCCACCCTTGTACCGGGAAAGACATAATGCAGTTATTAATAAGAAGAGTTGAAATTAATGCATGCAAGATTTCACAGTTCTAGCATCACTCCTTCATAGTCAGCCTATGAAACCTTCAGTCCCCCCTTTTACATGGAAACAATGCAGTTATAATAAGAAGTGTTGAAATTAATGCATGCAAGATTTCACAGCTCTAGCATCACTCCTTCATAGTCAGCCTATGAACCCTTCAGTCCACCCTTGTACCGGGAAAGAAATAATGCAGTTATTAATAAAAAGAGTTGAAATTAATGCATGCAAGATTTCACAGCTCTAGCATCACTCCTTCATAGTCAGCCTATGAACCCTTCAGTCCACCCTTGTACCGGGAAAGAAATAATGCAGTTATTAATAAAAAGAGTTGAAATTAATGCATGCAAGATTTCACAGTTCTAGCATCACTCCTTCATAGTCAGCCTATGAACCCTTCAGTCCACCCCTTCATAGTCAGCCTTGAACCCTTCAGTCCACCTTGTACCGGGAAAGAAATAATGCAGTTATTAATAAAAAGAGTTGAAATTAATGCATGCAAGATTTCACAGCTCTAGCATCACTCCTTCATAGTCAGCCTATGAACCCTTCAGTCCACCCTTTATAATAAAACGGGAAAGAAATAATGCAGTTATTAATAAAAAGAGTTGCAGAAATTAATGCATGCAAGATTTTCACAGCTCTAGCATCACTCCTTCATAGTCAGCCTATGAACCCTTCAGTCCCACCCTTGTACCGGGAAAGAAATAATGCAGTTATTAATAAAAAGAGTTGAAATTAATGCATGCAAGATTTCACAGCTCTAGCATCACTCCTTCATAGTCAGCCTATGAACCCTTCAGCCCACCCTTGTACCGGGAAAGAAATAATGCAGTTATTAATAAAAAGAGTTGAAATTAATGCATGCAAGATTTCACAGCTCTAGCATCACTCCTTCATAGTCAGCCTATGAACCCTTCAGTCCACCCTTGTACCTGGAAAGAAATAATGCAGTTATTAATAAAAAGAGTTGAAATTAATGCATGCAAGATTTCACAGCTCTAGCATCACTCCTTCATAGTCAGCCTATGAACCCTTCAGTCCACCCTTGTACCGGGAAAGAAATAAATAATGCAGTTATTAATAAAAAGAGTTGAAATTAATGCATGCAAGATTTCACAGCTCTAGCATCACTCCTTCATAGTCAGCCTATGAACCCTTCAGTCCACCCTTGTACCGGGAAAAGAAATAATGCAGTTATTAATAAAAAGAGTTGAAATTAATGCATGCAAGATTTCACAGCTCTAGCATCACTCCTTCATAGTCAGCCTATGAACCCTTCAGTCCACCCTTGTACCGGGAAAGAAATAATGCAGTTATTAATAAGAAGAGTTGAAATTAATGCATGCATGATTTCACAGTTCTAGCATCACTCCTTCATAGTCAGCCTATGAACCCTTCAGCCCACCCTTGTACCTGGAAAGAAATAATGCAGTTATTAATAAAAAGAGTTGAAATTAATGCATGCAAGATTTCACAGCTCTAGCATCACTCCTTCATAGTCAGCCTATTTAGTTTTCATCCCACATTGTTGATATAGTTGTTTAGGACATAGGGTATAAACACGTTCAGATTTTTAATTTACCAAACATTAATCGACATTATTAAAAACTCCCAGTATGAAACCAATTTTTATATGTTTGGTCGAAAATATTTGACGTTCTGAACTCCTATATACACCCTTATACAAATTAAGTGAAACAAAACGAATATTTACTTGTTTTTTTTTTTTCGTATTTTTCGAATGAAACATGACCCAGTTTACATGTTAGTACTTTGCAGAGTGGCCGCAGATTCTCGATTGGATTTAAATCAGGAGAGTTTCCGGGCCAGCCTCTAGTACTTTGATTTACTCACTGGTAAGGTTTGGCAGTGGGTTCGTGCAGCGTTACAATTTTCGTACGCTTCCTCGGAGTAACGTCCATAGCAGACAATGGCTGTAGGACAACTAATCGGTAGTCGAGACAATAGCCTCTGGACGCAGAATTTTTCATGGCTAAACAAATTTCATCATACACTCCGAAAATAGATTCATATTACTGCACACCACTGCAAATTATCCAATCTGAGGAAAAAATAGAAATCGATTACACCCTGTCAATTCAGCGGGGCTAAAACTGACCATATGATAAAATAAAGGAAAGTGAAGCGGTTGACTTAATTAACTTGCTCAAGGGTATACATTTTCTGTGAGCTAGTGAATTATCTTGCGTGATCCTGAGTTTAAACAAAGCTAGTCCGGTCAAAGCCTCAGTCACAATGACTTGTTACCTCGTGCTAATACAACCATCAGATAATTCCGGACAGATCTTCGACTGTTTACAGTATTCACATTGTTCGGACTATTGGCTTTCATCTTTCTCGCCATATTCACGACGTTTTGACCGTTGTACGCTACGGCCTTCTTCAGGGGATTGTAATTTCGAACTGAACCCTTTATTTCGTACACTGGAATAGAGTGTTCTAGTTTCACGTGCCATGCCTCTACCAGAACTAAAACGGTGGACGAAATAAAGAGCCCACTTCGAAATTCCAATACCCTGAAGATGGACGGAGCATACAGCAGCCGAAACGTTGTGAATATGGCAAGAAAGATGCGGACAACAGTCCGGACAATGTAAATAGTGTAAATAATTGGAATGCCTCATCTATATAAATAGATAACCACACACACACACACACATATATATAAATATTGAGACATTTTTTTATGTTTAGACGTTCTTTTTATAGATACAAATATTTAAGTAAATGCTCTGTTTATAATAAACAGTATTAACGACATTTACCGGCCTGAATGTCCAAGAAATTTCATTTACTAACCGAAACGGTCCTTTGTTGCTCAACCGGTAAAGCATGTCAGACTATATGACGGTTCCGTATAAGATACAGGTTCGATTCCTGTCGAAGGACGCATATTTTCTATGACAATTTCTCGGACATTCACTTCGGTAAATGTCGTTAATACTGTTTATTATAAACAGAGCATTGACTTAAATATTTGTATCTATAAAAAGAACGGATAAACATAAAAAAAGAATCCATAAACATAAAAAATATTTTGTTCAAAATTATGATATAACACGATTTGGATTTTGGACTTTATCCATATATATATATATATATATATATATATATATATATATATATGTGTGTGTGTGTGTGTGCTTCATGTTAGGGAAAAATACATCATTATTCATATATTTTAAGGTCATAAATGTATCTTTTAAAAATAAAAAAAAAAACATCCTTGATAATGGCTAACAGAATAGCCGAAAGCGCTCGGATATATAGAACATTTGAACAGGTTGACACACACTATAGCTAGAAAACGCTTATACGAACAGTGAATAAAACGCATAATCGGAGTATAGGGCAGTATTTAATCTACCTACTGTGGAGTGTTCTTGACGGGGTCTTCATCACAATAGCTGAATAGTGGGAAGTAGTCTCTCTAAAAATTCAGAAGTATTGTCATATCAAAACAACACGATTTGTTCTGACTAACAAACTATTTAACAAGTTCAGAATGCTAGCCTTCATTTTCAATAAAATGCTGGACCCTATCAGAAACAAATTTCTATATTAATTTCAGAAAATTGATCAGAAAACGCTTGTTTTAATTCAGAAATTGTTTTCGGTTTGAGTCTATAAACAAGATCTTTCAGTTGACCCGACAAGAAGAAATTTGTTAGTGTTATGACTGGTGATTGTGTGGGTCACTCAAGTGCCCCACGTCGCCCTGTTCACCTCACCTCGAAAAAAAAAAATGACACGGCCTGTATATAATTTCGTCACTGTTTCAAATTTCAGAAAAATGATATCTAAATAAATAAACGGCCAATTTTGTCCGTGTGTCTGAAATCCCTTTAACTCGGGCCACACTTGCTCTATACAGGCATATTATACCTTTTACGAATCAAGATGATCCCGGCTCTAAAAATATGTCCTTCATCTGATGCTTGAACATCCAGCATTGGGATTTTTGTCCGTATGAAGAGAAACAGGTAAAAATTGAAAATAACTGAGAGAAAAATTAGTGATTTTAATGTTTTTTTCATTTATAATGAGTTTAAAGTAACGCAAAAACATTTTTTTAAAAATTCAGTTTAAAATATCCCCCATATTTTTTGAATTGAGGAAACCAATTTTATTTCTTCAAAATACCAATGAATCAGAGTTAAAATGAGAGCTTTCGTCACGTGTGGTTTGGATTAGGTGTGAAGTTCTGATTTGAGGGTATGATTTGATTCAGTTGAAGTTCCATGGAGTTTGTAATTAAAAAAAACTCAATTTTCAGCCTGAATTGGAATTTCGACCAAAATCGTTCTTTCGGTCGAAATTGAACTTAGGGCTCCAATCAGAGTTATAATGAGGTTTTGAAATTCCATAGGGTGAATTGAAGATTTGAAAATTATCTCGTCCGACCACAAACCTGATCAACTTCGCGCAAAAAGCATCATAGGTTTTGAAAAATGAAAATAGATTTTCCCACCAGAAATACTTTGGGTAAAAAAAAAATACTATCAGCAATAAATTTTTGAAAAAAAAAAAAAAATACTATCAGCAATAAATTTTTGAAAAAAGAAAATATTACCAGCAATAAAAATCTTGTCAGTGTGAAATAAACGACTGAAGCTAATATGCCACAAAACAAAACAAACTATACATTTTTGAAAAAAAAAAAAGAAAGATTATTACCAGCTTCACATTTTTTGAAAAAATAATATTACCAGCAATAAAAATGTTGTTGGCATTAAATAACTCATTGGGATTGATATGCCGTAAAACAAAACAAAACAAAGCAATCTTGATGTTTTCTAATTTGGATTAGAAGTCACTTTAGTTTTTTGCCGGGGGTTCAATTCGCCCTTTACAAGAGATAGCTTCTAAGTACGGAATGCGGTTTCTAAGCTAGTTATTAATAATATTGAAAACTTTAGGTATTATTTATACATAACAAGTTGAAAGTGTATTTAAAGTGTTATAGGCTCAGTTTTAGAGGCACCTAAACAAAAATGCTTATGGCACATCAGTTATTTTTGCCACTGTTCAGACAAGAAGCTTGCCATCTGTGGCGTATCCCAACTTTAAACTAACTTTGTTTAACATTTCAGTAACACTGGAATGTTGCCGGCTGTAGAAAAGCGAACTGACTCCAAGAATTAAAACAATACAGTAACCTTGGAATTTTGAAAATTTTATATAAATTTAATAAAAGTGGATAGGTTCAACTATCGTCAGGTACACAGTCTTTCCAGGTCATTTGAACAGGAGTAAAGATTTATCTCATGTTTCCGGTTTAGGATTCGGTTTCCGGTTCGTTCTAAAGTCTACTTCAACTCTATATTTCTAAAGACATCGCCTGAAATCTGTTATTTTTTACAATTTGTTTTCCACAATAGGAGTAGGTAGGTTCGCCTATTGTCCGGTTCATACTCCTTCCTATTCTTTTAAACAGGAGTGTCCCTTGTTTCCAGTTTATGATTGCGTTATCGATTCCTTCTAAAGTCTACTTCAACTCTACATTTCTAACGTCTCCGCCTAAACTCTGTTATTTTATTTACTGAAAATAACATTTTAAGATCGAATTAAAAAATAAAATCCAGTATTGCAGTAGATAGGTTCACCTATCGCCCGGTTCACACTCCTCCCCGGTCTTTTAAACAAGTGTAGAGGCGTGTACCTTGCTTCCTGTTTAGGACTGAATTTTCGGTTCCTACTAAGATTCATTCTCTTGCCTTCCCAGTAGCCCCGAAAGAAATAAAGAAAGAGAATGATAAAACTGAAAGAAAGAAAGAAGTGAAAAAAAGAAAGAAAGAATGTAACAAAAGGATAAGAAGAAAGAAAGAAAGAAAGAACGAAAAAACTGAGTTCAATGCTCGAAACCAGTTAAAGGACTTTGAATGTAGATTTTCTGAAATATTTACGGATATATGTATATATGGACTTTTGTCCTTGATTTGGCTTGAAGAAATTGCCTCCACCCAAAGTTGAATAAAGGTACTTTGAGACAAACAGTATACACCCTTTATAAGAATTAATTTTCTTTCTAAAAGAAACTGGTATTAAATTTATGGATTTTGCTATTTAAATATCCTGGTCAATCATAATTCTTAGCTAAACGATTAAATAAGCTCCGATTATAAAACGCCCAAATAAATCACACTATTTTATCGTTAAGCACTTGAGCTGAAGAACTTTCATAAAATATTCCAATAACAATCACAAGGATGAATGCAAGATATTATTTAAAGAGGGTACAAATGAAAAGACTTTAAAATGAGAATTTATTCCATTTTACTGAAGCAGACATTAAACACACAAGAGCATGATCGTCTCTTCTTTCTTTCTTTCTTTTACTGAAACCAAAAATCGTCTCTGATATGTCTTTCCGTTTTTCCTCGAGATCAAAACTCAATAATGCATTATTTATAAGTTATTGGCAAGGCGTAATGTACGTGCTAACTAAGGAAGAAGCAGAATAGAACAAAAAAAAAAAAACAACTGCAAGAAAACAGAGTTAACAAAAGAAACAGTTCAGCATACAAATTTCAACGGGACGGAAAGTGTGACACTGAAATCCGAAGGTGAATTAGGATAGTCAAAGATGCCTCCTGAAAGCTAAGCAAAGTATTAAGGAACGGAAAATTTTCGTTATAAACAAAGAAAAGAGCACTGAACTGTTACGCAATATCAGTTCTCCAATATCGCAGTGAATGCTAGACTATCTTCTCACAGATGAAGAAGAGACTTGAAACAGCAGAAATGTTGTTCTACAGAAGGATGCTGAGAATACCATGGAACGAAACTTTTAGCAACGACGAAGTTTTAGAGAAAAAAAAGAAACAAAAAAGACACTTATAATTGACATCAGAAAGAGATTTTCAGATTTCTAGGGCACGTAATGAGGAGAGACGGCTTAGAAAATCTGATACTCAAAGGACAGATTGAAAGCAAGAGAGAAGACAGCGCATAAACTATCTAGCAAGACATATCCTTAAGAACCAGGTTACATAGAAGAACAAATTAGCTTGAGTAAATGGATAGCTGAAGACGGTTTTGGAAAGATAACAAAAAAGGCAGAATTTAATAAGACCTACAAAGGAGAAGAAACTGCGGAGAGACATTATCGCCTAGGTCCTTAAGAGCCACGGTACATAGAAGAAGAAAAATGAGCTTGAGTAAATGGATGGGAGAACAGGGAATATCATATAGGAATAAAGTGTCGCCGTCGACACTTGGGTTTGAACACGGTTCGCCAGGGAGCAAGCAGAGTCGACCTCATCTTAAAATAATTAGATAGCAGTAAAGGAATATATATATATATATATATATATATATATATATATATATATATATATATATATATATATATATATATATATATATATATATGAATTGGCGGGGTCTGATCGAGTGTTGTTCAAAGGTGTTACTATTATTTTCTCTCTGATTTACAAAGTCTCTCCTACAAACGACATTACAAAAGGGAGAGATAACAAAAATAAAAAATTATTAAGCGCTAAAAAGTACAAGAAGTTGTGGAGAGACATGATCGCCCATATCCTTAAGGGCCACGGTGTATAGAAGAAGAACAATGCGCTTGATTAAATGGATGGCTAGATAGGGATTTGGATTTATGAAAAAAAGACAAAATTTATTAAGAGCTACAAAGACAAGAAATTGTGGAGTGTTGTGATCGCCTATGTCCTTAATAGCCACGATACATAGAAGAATAACAATGCACTTGTGTAAATGGATAGCTGAACCGGGTTTTGAAGAGGGAAGAAAAAGGCAAAATTTTTTAAAAGACACAAAGGATAGGACGTTGTGGAGAGTCATGATCGCTTACAGAGAACCACGGTACTTCTTGTTCTTGTAACGGCATTCACCCGAGGTGGGTTGAGCCGGCTCCAATATTGGAGCTTCATGGGCATTTGTAATTCACAAGTGGTCCCTAACCCGCATGTATAGCATATGAGATTTGATTATAGTGGTGAAGGTTTCGTGCAGGACCAGCCACACTTTTTTTTTTTTTGAAGGGCCGATTACAGAGACCTGGTGCACTACGCGTCACAAGGGCCACAAACGACCCTCTGCAGAGTTTTCCTTCTCCTTGGTCAGTTGCCATCCAAGGCTATAGAATCCAATCTGCCCTGCTATTTACCCACAGTTGGAGGGAGAAGAAGAGGATTCATAACTTTCCCAAGGTTATTAGCACGTAAGTGAATGTAATGGATTCAACTGGAATTCGAACTCGTCTCTCCGATTCCTCAATCTGACCCGCTTATCCATTACTCCACCGTGCTTCCTAACCACGGTACGTAGAAGAAGAGCAATGTGCTTTAGTAAATGGATGGCTGAACGGGGTTTTAGAGAGGTAACAATAAGACAACATTTATTAAGAACTACAAAGACGAGAAGTTGTGGAGGATCATCATCGCTTATGGCCTTAAGAGCCACATGTACATAGAAGAACTTTATTAAATGCCTGGTTGAACAGGGTTTTGGGGAGATAACAAAAAGGCAAGATTCATTAAGAGCTACAAAGACGAAGAAATTGTGGAGAGTCATAATCGCTTATGTCCTTAAGCGCGATGGTAAATAGATAAGAAACCAAAAGAAATCTTTCTTCAAATAAAACGGTGTTTGTGCAATCGAAAAATGAGAAATTTGAAAATAAACAATAAACATTTTCAAATTAGGTGTTATTTCCTTTTTTGAATCCCAGGAGGTTTCTTTACATCTCTAACCAGTCCTTTTCCATTGTAAGTATAAATCTGTCTTACCGCCCACAAATATTCGAAGAATGTCTGTTTTAACAGTATATAATTGTCAGGTTTTCAGCTGAAACCATAATATTAAAAACCACCCCAAATCGCCAAATATGGTCATTTTTCGGAAATTATGTTACCACTAAATATTGTTTGGATATTTATAAGGAAATTTGAAATTCCTCAACTTTTTTATTTTGTGATTACGTGCCGATCCTTGCAAAATCAATGTAAGAGTTGGAGTTGAAAGAATCTAGAGTATAGCATTAAAATACTGTTTGATGCTTTCTTAGTCAGCACGACCGTTACGCCTTGCTAATACTTCCTAAATAATGGAACATTCCGTTTTGTTCGCGTGGAAAAATGCAAAAGACATACCAGAGAGAAAATGAAAGAAAGAAGGGAAGATAGAAAATGAAAGAAAATGTAGAAGGTCATTTTCATGTGTTTAGATTTTATTACGCTTCTAATCATTGCTTTTTTAAACAATAAACATTGCCGAAGAATATCTGCCTATATTTCTGAGATCAGGCATTATGTACACTATTTACATTATTCGGACTATTGTCCTCATCTTTGTCGCCATATTTATCGCAACGTTTCGGCTTTTCTGAGATGAGGTATTATGGACACTATTTACATTATTCGGATTATTGTCCTCATCTTTGCCGCCATATTTATTACAACGTTTCGGCCTTTCAGTGTCTGTCTATATTTCTGAGATGAGGTATTATGTACACTATTTACATTATCCGGACTATTGTCCTCATCTTTGTCGCCATATTTATCACAACGTTTCGGCTTTTCAGTATCTGTTTACATAATGTACATAACACCTCATCTGAGATGAGGTGTTATGTACATTATTTACATTATTCGGACTATTGTCCTCATCTTTGTCGCCATATTTATTACAACGTTTTCGGCCGTTGTACGCTCCGGCCTTCTGAACCTGAACCCTTTGTTTCGCTCACTGGGGTAGACTGTTCTAGTTCCACGTGCCATGTTTAATGGATGTCAGTTATCAGTTACCTCCTGTTAATTTCCCTCTCCAAGTTTTCCACTGCCTTAACTGGGTATTGATCCTGTCACTGGATCTAATCAACGCCTTTATCTACTGTGCCATGTATTCTTGAGGACATCTGTGTATGAATTTCTGGGTATTATAAACCTAATGTCATCAGCAACCTTATTTAACAGTGCTCATATTGCAATTTTTGCTGTTATCATTGCACGTTTTTTTTACCAGAGCTCATATTACCGAGCAGTTAATGTAGTTAAATAATAGAGGCGTCAAAGCAAAAACGTTTTTTTTTTTTTTTGGACACCGTTTTTTTTTTTTTTTTGTCGAGCACGAAGATCCAATTTTGCCAAATCTTGCATAACTAGTCGAGAAGAACGGATTACCAATGGCGATTAATCTGTAGATAAGCCAAAGCTATACAAATCACACTTTATAAGCTTTGCGCGGGCAGGCCATTCTCTGGTTTTTGTTTTCCGAGGTTATCCACTATCTGTTATGGACCACGTATGAAATTGAAGCATCACACCAAGTGGTACAAGGGTTATCAAAGCTTGTCTTTCTAGATCAATTACGGTTGAATAGTGAGTGCGACCCTTACTGGGTGCCCCATATTTTTGGCCTTTTGCCATATCTAAGTTTTACGCCATAACAATACACTGGAGACTTTGATGTGATGTAATAGCAAGCTTGTCTCGCTGGACCAATAACGACTGAATACTGAGTTCGATCCTAAATTATGCCCCATCGAAGCTACGCTTAGAGAGTAATTAGGAGCACTTCGCTGAGTTGTAATGGTTAACAAGCTTGTTTCGTTTCAATTACGACTGAATACTGAGTTCGATCCATATTGGGTGTCACATCTCAGATTAGAAAACCATCTTCACACAAGGAGAAGCACTTGCTGTCTACATTAGAGCTAAATCTGATATTATATGCACAAATAAATGCAGAAAATACAAGCAGAACTACTTTAACTTTGTTTAAAAGTGTAAATACAGCTGATATGGCCACTGGCACGTAGTAGCAAGACC
>CAHIKZ030000420.1:885000-925000 GCA_903632075.3 Acanthosepion pharaonis | reverse complement strand
TCGTTTAACTGTTTCTAAGTCGCCACAGGGATAATGACAGTTTCGGAATATTTAGATGTAGTCGAAAGGCAATCTATTTATCAGATTCCGGATAGAAGCCCTAACAGGATTTGTTATTGGTGGACACAATCTTGACAACATTAGATATGCGGATGACACAGCGTCCATGGTTGGCACAGAAATACAATTGCAGGAGCTACAAGTTAGTAAAGGAAAGAGAGAAGAAAGGACTAACCATCAATTTTAAGGAGGTAGAATGTAGTGTTATAAGTAAAAGAAACAAACCAATATACAATCGATGAATTGGAGATATTAAAATGAAACAAATATAGAGATTTAAATTTCTGGAAAATTCTTTAACAGATCGCCGAAAATGTGACACCGAAATCCAAAGATGCATTGGGATAGCGAAAGACGCCTTCCAAAGACTAAGAAAAGTATTAAGAAACAAGAAAATTTTGTTAGAAGCAAAGAAAGGAATAATGAATTATATAATATCTGACGTTCTCTACTGTGAAGCACCTCCACGAGATCGCTAAAAATCAGTATGGCCTGATGAAAATATATTCTAAACGTAATGAAGATATAGTTTTATCGTCAAAATTGTTATGTTATTATTAAGAGGAAAGATTAAAGTATTTTTTGAATATTTATTTAATTTTTTTATATAGTAGAACATTCGAAATTTTCATTAAAAAATTGTTTTGCTTGAGTGAGCAGTTGAACTAACTTTTAGCATAGCAGATTTTAGCGTCTTTTTTTTTACGGGGACAGACACATTAATTTGGAAATTCTTCCAAAAGTCAAATTATTGTCCGATTTTAATGAAATTTTCAGGACATTTTCAAAAATTAATGAAATTATTTTTGAATTTTTTTTATTAGAAAATCCTTGGAAAAATATTTTTTTATTTTACATGTGTTTCTCCCCCTTGTTTAATTTCATGAAAGCTTGAGAAATTCATCGAGATAATTTTTAGTGTCTATATTAGTTAAAAGCAGAATTTTTGGAAGAATTTAAATCACCGACTTCTTTTTTTTTTTTTTTTTTTTTTGCAAAGTCGGACCCGGTCTTATCGAAAATCTGTTCTGAATCGTTAAATAAAACAAATGCAATAAAACTAAGACATTGTTTAATTAGATAAGCTTTTAATTACTTTTATGAATAATATATATTAAACAAAATATTATATGAAGAAAACATTTTCGATGAAAAATGCATTTTTACAAGATTTGTTTTGAATTTTTACAACTTGTTACAATTTAAAATTGAATAATTTATTTTGAATCTTTTTGATATGTCCCGGAAAGGGATATATTTGTTCGAAGTAGCAAAGTGGTTGGTGACTACTGTAACTGAGTAGGACAATCTAGTAGGTAACCGTAATGGACTGGTCCTCGTCGTAGTGGTAGGCAATAGGCGTCGTTCTCTACCTCTACATCAGTCTGTATTTATAGCTGACACCATCCAATCATATAAGGGGAACTCAGGTGTATGCATATTCATTACATCACTTTTAAAGTTCAATTTCGATGAGATAATTCTTAGGGAATATTATTAAATAAAACTATATTCCCTAAACATATATTTTAGAACTTATTATAATCTGAAGTACCCGACTATTTTTAAAAGAATTTCAATTTTTTTTATATATGTATATAGATGCAGAATTTCTGAAGTATGGATGTACAAACCGATAAATCTATTCTTAAAAGGCCACGAATTGTAAGCGTTGAATACGAAAAAAAATACAAAATCCTAATGAAATTTTTCGTCTGCTTCTGCTACACCATACTTAACTATGGGCACGATCGACAGTCATTCTTCCGTCAATAAATCGATTAACACAAAAAACAAGACCCCATGATTAGGAAATACTTGTATGCAACATGTTATGCTATAAGTAAGTAATATTTGTTTCAAATCATATTAACTTAACTTTAAATTTGCTAATTTTCCTCAAATACCGTTTTAGAAATATGTATTTTATTTTTGCAAGATTTTTAAAACGGAAAATTAAGTTTTGTTTACAAATGTCTAAAAATGGCTGACGTTATTAATTTCACTTTTAAAAAAATGCAACTCTATTCCAATCAACATAATTTCTGTTTGAAATACACCAAAGTATTTTGCTTACTGGGTACAGTAAATTTAATCCTTTAGTTTTCATTTAAAGATAAATTGAAAGCTTAAGGAAAGCTTTTGCATTTTAAAAAATTCATTTTAAAACTTATCTATACCAATTCGTGGAGGTACCTATCTATTGTGCATATTGTAAATAATATATGAAAAATTTGTAACAAAGGACGGAAAATACGACACCGAAATCCGAAGCGAATTAGGATAGCGAAAGATGCTTTTCAAAAGCTAAATAAATTATCAAGAAACAGGAAAATATCGTTAGACGCAAAGAAAAGATCACCGAACCGTTATGTAGTACCAATACTCCAATGCTGGACATTTTTTTACAGATGAAGTGATGACTTAAAACAACAGGGATGTAATTGTATAGCCAGATGCTGAGAATACCAAAGACGAAATACGTAAGCAATGAGGAATTTTTAAGGAAAACGGGAGCGAAAAGGACAATTATATTCAAAACCAGAAACATCAGTTAAAATTTCAAGGAAACATAGTGAGAAAAGAAGGCTTGGAGAATTTGACATTCACTTGACATAATAAAGGCAAGACATACGGCCACATCACGTTGAAACATTTTTCCCGTTACAATGTTACGATGACCGAAGTTAAGCAACGTTTAGCCTGGGCAGTAGTTGGGTGACCGTTTGGGAAGACTAGGTGCTGTTAGCTTAGATGTGTTGGCGGTGGTAAGGCTTACGGGCCTATCACGTTGAAACACCGATTCTTGTACGATCACTAAAGTTAAGCAACGTCTAGCCTGGTCAGAACCTATTTGGGTGACCGTTTGGGAAGACCAGGTACTGTAACCTTGGATGGGCGGTTGGTAAGGCTTACGGACCGATTACGTTGAAACACCGCTTCTCGTATGATCGCTAAAGTTAAGCAACGTCTAGCCTGGTAAATACCTAAATGGGTTACCGTTTGGGAAGTCCAGGTGCTGTAAGCCTGGATGTGAGGGCGGTGCAATGGATAATTGTTCAGAATTGTTAATCGAAGAGCCGAGATCCAATTGCCATTAAATTTGTTATATTCATTTACGCGTAAATATGCTTGGGAAAGGTTTGAATCTATCTCTCTCTCTCTCCCTCAGCTATAGGTTAAATAGTGCAAAGTATCAGTAAACTATTATTATCTCCCAAAAATTTTGGAATCTGAAAATATTTTCTGGCTTTAAATAACATACAACGGGTTGATAAACCGTAAAAAAACGAATCAATCAACCAATATACAATAATAAAGTCAAGATAGAGTGAAATAGCCAGTAATGTACATAAATGGATGGAGGAAGAGGGAGGAAAAGGGAAAGTAGAATAATAAAATATATTAAGAGCTACAAAGGGTGGGATATTCTGGGAATCCATGATCGCTCACTGTCTGAAAGGATAGGACAAGAAGAAGATGATGATGATGAAGAAGAAGAAGAAGAAGAAGAAGAAGAAGAAAAGAATGAGGTGAAAAGGATGAAGAAGAATGGAAGAAGGGGAAGAAGAAAAAAGTGAGGGGTAACAAGGGGAAAAGAAAGAAGAAAAAAAAAACGGGAGGGTAAGAAAGACGAAAAAGAATTGAAGAAGAAGAAGGGGAGAAAAGGAGGAAGAAGAAGATGGAAAGAAGGAAAAAAAAAGTGAATAGGAAGAAGGGAAAAGAAAGTAAGAGGAGGAGGAGGAGGAAGAAGAAAGAAGATATGGAAGAAGAAGAAGAAGAAGAAAAGAGAAAAAGAATGAGGTGAAAAGGATGAAGAAGAATGGAAGAAGGGGAAGAAGAAAAAAGTGAGGGGTAACAAGGAGGAAAAGAAAGAAGAAAAAGAAGAAGGGGGAGAAGAGGATAAAGAAGAAGAGGAAGACGAAAAAGAATTGGAAGAAGAAGAAGGGGAGAAAAGGTGGAAGAAGAAGATGGAGAAGAAGGGAAAGAAGAAAAAGGTGAATAAGAAGAAGAGGAAAAGAAAGTAAGAGGAGGAGGAGCAGGAAGGAAGAAGGGGAAGAAGAAGATATGGGAGAAGAAGAAGAAGAAGAAGAAGAGAAGAAGAAGAAGAAGTTGCCGCTTTCTTCTTTATTTCTTACTTCCTTTTTTTCTTTCTGTTGTAATCATGAACTAAGGAAACGGAAGCATCGTTTCAGCCATTGTTCAGACACGGAAGTACCGTGTCGGCCATATTGTTATGTGGGAATTAAAAGCAGGAGTGTCATTTCTACCGGCGGAAAAGTAATCAGACTAAGTTGAGTTGTTATTATGATGGATCCCCTTACCCTGTTGTGACACTTTCCTTTATTTTTAAAATTTTATAATAACGTCTACTACGAACACGGCCATAATATACTAGCTGCATTCAAGAATGAAAAATCTCTTCCGTCTTAGCAACTTGCACAAAATTTGTCATAGCACATCTAAAATCCTTGAAAATGGTTGAAAGCGCACTGAACTAAATCTGAAAGCGCTTGGAAATAAAACTTAAGTGAAGTAGATCAAAATTGCTTAAAGCGTAAAATTGATAGTCACCAAGTAGTGTTAATTCCTATGTCCAGCAATGTTCCCCATATATATTACAAATAGCGCCTTTTAAACGAAATCATTCTCAGCAAAGACTCTCAATATCTTCTCAATCGAAATGTAAATAAAGCAATTTCTAAAGAAATTATGGATATTTTAAAATTTATTAATCCATCTGATTTTTATTACTTTTAAACATTATTTTTCGTGGATGATCAGGAAAGGCTGAATAGTATCTTGTAATCGAAATTCTTCTCGTCATAGACTCTCAAAATTTCATATCTGCTCAGTAAACAAAGCAATTTCTAAAGAAGAAATGGATTTTTAATTTTTTTTTATCCAGCAGATTTTTAAACCAATTTAAACTTTATTTTTCGTGAATGGTCAGCAAAGCTGAATAGTATCTTTTAATCAAAATCCTTCTCATCATGAACTCGCAAAATTTCGTATCTGTTCAGTTTCGTATCTAAATGTAAACAAAGCAATTTCTAAAGAAGTAATGGATTTTTTAAATTTATTAATCCAGTAGATTTTGATCACTTTTAAACGTTATTTTCCATGGACACCCATATTTGTGTTAGTCACTCTATTTATTTTTGTCTACCAGCCTGAATATTCAACAATTCTTTTTAAAGAAAAATAAGCTGCCTCCGGTAGAGGTTTGAACCTGTGTCACCTTAGGCAAAGTGAACTATCGTTCGACCCAACACACTTTAATCTACCTAACAACGAAGAACCTTTGCCGATCAAATAATGCCGTATAGTGTCTTTAACCCTTTTAAGTCCCCTGGGACATATGTGTCCCACAAATGTTTTCAACGCCTATAGGGGGACATAATTGTCCCAAAAAAGCATTGATATGGGATGTTCATTTTTTGAGAAATTCTCGCACTTCTCGCTTATGGAACTCTCTTCCCGCTCCATGCTTTCCAGCCAACTTTGATCATCAAAAATTTAAATGCAATGTCAATCGTTATCTACTGTCTTCTTGATTACTCTTCTATTGTTCTCGCTCTTTAACCCATTTCGAGTCCCCCGGGATATATGTGCCTCACAGATGTTTTCAACATGCCATGGGAAATAATTAAGTGTGATTATCTACTATAAAAAAAAAATTAAGACGGCTAACCTTATCCTCAAAACCAACAACAGACCAGCTTATAAAAATTAGAAAGAACGAACATTATCTATGAGTTCAAATGACCCTTAAGGAACTGTGTTCCTGATCAAACCGAACTCATAAATAATTACATTGGTCACACAACTACATGCCTATCCAGACGGCTTACCTTACACCTATCCGACCAGAGCTCCATTAGAATCCATTTAAATACACACAGAAACCTACCAGACGCAATTCGAAACATAATAGTAGAAAACACAGACATAATAACCTCATACACTTGTAAAAAAGATTAAAAATAATGGAAGCCCTAATAATTAAATAGAAATGTCCAACTCTTAACAATATTAACTTTGAACTAGGCCACAATGTGCTAACCATGTTCGGAAAATAAAACCCCTCTATAACACAGTAAAAACATACACATAACGCATACACTCATTTAAACTGAAAAATAAAATCATCCTTGATAATGGCTAAAAGTATAGCCGAAAGCGCTCGGAACTATAGAACAGCTTCTACACACTCAGTGTCCAAAAAAGTAAACTCTTTTGCGAACACAAGAAATATTAAATAAAAAGCTTAGTACTTTGTCTGACACACACACACACACGCACACACACACACACACACACACATATATATGTATATATAAATAAAGAATTAATCTCTTTTTCGAACGTAACTCATAATTGATACAACAACAGTTAATAAAAATGAACACGCTACTGCCCCTGTCTAAATGATTGGATTTCTCTGTATCCTTGGAAACAGGAAATTATGAATTTATATGTGCGTTTAAAACTCAGTAAATTTTAAAATAAGTTATTCCAATATTCGCTTGAAGATGAAATGGAACTAATGCTTTATTTTAATTATGTAATTAAATAAAAAAATTTAGCTTCCATTTTTGAAACATGGTTATTACTGTGCAGCGAAAAAATATTTTAAATCATTTAATTTATATATATATATATATATATATATATATATATATATATATATATATATATGAAGATGATGAGACAAAGTAGAAAATCTTTTAGCAAATTAAAATCCTAAAATACCAATCGGTTCTAATAGAGATATAGATAATACGAACAATCCCAGAGACAGACTTTCTTCAAATCTTAGTCAGGAAGTGATAAACTAAAATAAGTAATGTGATTTACGACAACCAACTTATTCTCAGAGATCCCAAGAATTTCTTAATGCTTAGTTTGGTTTTTCTTTTAGTCAGACTGATGATGCCAAAAAGAACATGAGGTTTTTGATCTACGTAAATGATCTGCCTAAAAATATACACAGATCATTTGTAAACATCTATGCCAATGATACAACTATATACAGGCGCACCCCAAAAACTCAAGATGGTCAGAGATTGGCGACTTATTCGTCTTCCGATCTTGCACAAACACCCCAATGGGGTAAAAACTGTCTGGTTACACTCAATGCCTCGAAGAGCAAGCTAGTTACATTCTATCATCGCCGATTTTACCTCGAAATACCGCTAATCAAGATGAACGGATGTCACCTCGGGGAGACACCGTACATTGCGAGAATGTTGCGCCTCAAACCCGACCTCAAGTGGAACACGTACATACGATCCGTTGCTAAGAATACAGTTAAAATGGTCGGTTTTCTGTACCACTCCAGTAAGTACCTGATCCCTCCTACTATCCTTTGCCTTTACAAGAGAGAGATCAGGTCAAAAATTGAGTACTGTTGTTATTTTTGGGCGGGTGCTCACCAGATCTAAAACTTCAGCCATGATAGGGTTCAAAAGCGTCTCCGAGTCCTTGTGGGTGATGAATTATTCTCCACCCTTCAACTTCTCTCTTGTAGGCGCTATTTCAACGGAAAGTGCTCGGACGAACAACATTCCCTGGTCCCGCTGAGGTAAACCTTCACAGCAAGAACACGTCATGCAACTTTCATAGTAGCGAAGCACCCACATTCTCTCGGTATTCCGTCGGTGAGAAGTAAGTCCCACTTGAGCAGCTTCGTCCTGAAAACCACTCCCCTGTGGAACCGACTACCAACAGGATGTTTCCACGATCATTACACTCTTAACCTGTTCAAGGTTAGGATTAACCGTTACCTTCCACGCCTATCCACACCTTTGGCCTCCACACACAACCCTCTACCTCGAGTGGCCCCCGTGCCATGTAATGGGTAAACTTCAGTCAGTCATTTATGTGTTATGCGTGCTACACGCAGGGGTTCTATAGCCATCCAAGGCCTGTCCTACTATTTACCCATAGCTGGGGGGAAAAGAAGAGGATTCATACCTTTCCCAAGTTCAGTTATGTACCATACTTGATACACGCTTAGGCGATCATGAATCTTTCGATACATGACTGACGAGGCAGTTTTTTTTCCGCAGTAGGTTGCCATTTCTTTCTGTGATAGACCAGTTGCCATCCAAGGCGGTAGATAGTTGCCATTAAAGGCTATAGAACCCGATTTGTACTACTATTTACCCATAGCTGGGGGGGGGATGGAGAAGAAGAGTATTCATACCTTTCCCAAGGGTATTAACCCGTAAGTGAATATCAGGTCAGTTATGTGCCATGCATGATACACGCTTAGGCGATCATGTATCTTTCGATACATGACTGACGAGGCAGATTTTTTCCCGTAGTAGGTTGCCATTTCTTTTTGTGGTAGACCAGTTGCCATCCAAGGCTATAGAACCCAGTGTGTCTAGCTATATACTCATAGCTTTGGCGTAAGAAGAAGAGGATTCATACCTTTCCCATGGGTATTAGCATGTAAATGAATGTAATGGATTCGTCTGGAATTCGTAAAACCTCGCTGTAAGAATAAAATAAAATAATCAACAACTAAATTGGGCAAATCTCGGGGTAAGAAAACAGAACAAATATTGTTTTCTAAGGGAGATAACTGTGATAACGGACGGCCGTTAATACATATCAAAATTCTTTCTTGCTTTTGGGCCGGACGAAAAACATTCGTTGAAGGTTGCTACTTATCTGTCTGTCTTCCATTTATTCTTTTACACTGTCTCTTTTTTTTCTCTCCTACTTCCAGTTTTGTCTCTAATGGTCGTTCTTTTTCTCTTTTTCTCCTTCTCTCTATGTTTCGCATTCTCTTTTTCTCTTTATGATTATGCCCGTCTTTCTCTTTTCCCTTTTCTCTTCCTCTCTCCGATTATTACCCTCTCTCTGCATATGGTTCTTTTTCTTTCAAGCTTCTTTCACATTTTCTCCCTCCACCTTCTCCCTATGATTTCTCTACTTTTCTTTCTTCCCCCGTTTTGTTGTTTCGTCTAGGTTTCGATTTCTTATTTTTCTTTTATTCTCAGCGTTTTTTCTTTCTTCTCTATACTTTTTAATTTACTTTCTCTGCCTCGTTCTCTCTCTCCCTCTCTCTGCTTCCATTTTTCTTTCTCCTCTTGATTTTCTAAGTCTCTCTTTCTCTTTCTCTCTCTTCTTTCTCTCTTTCTGTTTCCATTTTAATTTCTCCTTTTCATTTTCTAAGTCTCTCTTTCTCTTTCTCTCTTTCTTTCTCTCTTTCTGCTTCCATTTTACTTTCTTCTCTTCATTTTCTAAGTCTCTTTCTCTCTCTTTCTTTCTCTCTCTTTCTTTCTCTCTTTCTGCTTCCATTTTTCTTTCTCCTCTTCATTTTCGAAGTCTCTCTTTCTCTTTCTCTCTCTTTCTCTCTTTCTGCTTCCATTTTTCTTTCACCTCTTCATTTTCGAAGTCTCTCTTTCTTTCTCTCTTTCTCCCTCCATTTTTCTTTCTACTTTTCTCTTTCTTCACACCTTTTCTTGTCTCTCCCCTTTTTGTCTTTAGGCTTCATTTTATTGCATTTCTTTTATTTCCAAACATTTTCTTACTCCTCTTCATTTTCTAAATCTCTCCTTCTTATTCTCTCTCTTTCTCTCTCTTTTCTCTCTCTCTCTTTCTCTCTCTCTTCCTCTCTCTCTCTCTCTCTCTACGTCCTTCTTTCCCTATTCTTTGCATTTTTTCTTTTCTCTCTTTCTATCTGTCTTTCCATTTTTCTTTGAGTTTCAATTTCCTCACTTTTCTCTTTTTACCTTCCACTTCCTCCCACTTTTCTCTTTCTCTCTCTCACTCACTCTCTCTTTATGCTTGTCTTCCTATTTCTCTTTTGGTTACACTTTCTTCACTTCTCTTCCCTCTTTCTTCCTACCTTCTTTGCTCTCTCTCTCTCGCTGTTTGTCTTTCATTGAATTACTTTTTCCTCACTTCTCTTTCTCTCTCTACTTCTCTTTCTCTCTCTACTTCTCTTTCTCTCTCTACTTACCTTTCTATACCTCTATATCTCTTTTATTTTCCAAACCTTTGTCTCTCCTCGTATCTTTCTCCCTACCCCTTTTTCTTTTCTTTTCTCTGTACGTTCCCTTGTCTCTTTTGTTTTCTTTTCTTCTATTTTTCTCTCTCATTTTCACTTCTCTGTACGCCATCTTCTCCCTCTTATTTTCTTTCAAGCGCCCTCTTCCTAGTTTTGAATTTCTATCGACCTTTCTTTCGATTTTTCATCTTTTATTGTTTTTAACTTTTGATATTACCTTCTAGCGGGTTGCTTTACTCGAACCAGCCATACTTAACTTTTTCTTCTTCTTCATCATCAATTTTTCTTTCTTTCTTTCTTTCTTTCTTTCTTTTGTTCTGTTGTTTTTCTTTTATTTTTCTCTTTCTTATTCTTCTTTCGCCTTGCCTTTCTCTTTCACCATCATCTTCCCTTGTTTTTCTTTCCCTTCGCCTTCTTTATTTCTTTTATTCCTTTCTTCTTCTTCTTCTTCTTCTTCTTCTTCTTCTTCTTCTTCTTCTTCTTCTATTCCTTTTTCTTCTTCTTTTTTCCTATTTCTTCTTCTTCTACTGCCCTTCCTCCTCCTCCTTCTTCTTCTTCTTCTATTCCTTTTTCTTCTTCTTCTTCTTCTTCTTCTTCTTCTTCTTTCCTATTTCTTCTTCTTCTACTGCCCCTCCTCCTCCTCCATTTCATCTATTCCTTTCCCCTGTTGTTCTATCTCTTCTTCTTCTTCTTCTTCTTCTTCTTCTTCTTCTTCTGTTGCTGCTGCTGCTCCTCCTCCTCCTCCTCATCTTTTATTTCTTCTTGTTCTTTCTTCTTCTCCTCCTCCTCTTTCTGCATATTCTCCTTCTTCTTCACCGTCTTCTTCGTCTTCATTTATTCTATTTCCTTCTTCTTCTTCTTCTTCTTCTTCTTCTTCATTTCTCCTTTTTTCTTTTTCATTTTCCTTTTTGTACTTTTCTTCGTTTTTTCTTCTTCTATTCCTTCTCTTTTTTTTCCTTCTTTTTCTTGAAGTCCCTGAAGATGAAATTTTGGCGGAAGAGACCGAGCGATTTGATAATGAGAAGTGGAGAAGAAAGAAATTTATTTGCATCGTAAAATCTGATTAGCTTTGAGTAAACTCATTCAAAACGTTTTCGGGGATGGAGATGGCGACTGATATGGCCTGGGAACAGAACACCGTGTGAAAGGGTAGCATTTACAAAATATAGGGACGGGTCGTGTAGTTTTGGGAATTTCTCTCAAAAATGTTTCTGGTGTAACAGACAGGAGAAATTCCGGATGTGATCGCTTATTTTGCTATCTGAGAATTTAGATAGGAGAGAAAATTAATCAAAATACAAAAAGAAAACCGTTGTTCACTGGTAAAAAAAAGTAAAAGTCGAATGTAGCACAACCGTTAGCCATATTGGAATGAAAACGAGGCTTAGAAATATGGTTCTACATAATGACGCTGAGGATATCATGGAACGAACATGTGAGCTTCAATAACAAATCCATCTGGATTGACGTCTCGAGGATGGGAATTGATCTTCCCTCCCCCAATCAACAGAAAATAATGAACTCCCCCGGTTAGTACAATGGTTTGAACAAAAAGACACTTGACTAGTTCACGGAACAGTAACGTGGACCTCTCTGATTTGGGACCATTCGCCCATGGGTGTATCATCCACAATACTTTAGACGACGGAAGTGGGTGGGTCCAGTTTGCAATGTAAATTCATTATAAGTTAATCCTCTATATTATTTAAATTGTTCGGACTTTTGCCCTCATATTTATTGCCATATTCACAACGTTTCGGCCGTTCTACGCTTCGGCCTACTTCAGATTATTGTATCCTCCACGGTACTTTATACGACTCTTATCGTGTGCAGAAACATCTGAAGAAGCACTTTCAGGTTGATATATATATATATATATATATATATATATATATATATATATATATATATATATGTGTGTGTGTGTGTGTATATATATATATATATATATATATATATAAAAACAAAGCATAATATTTTTTCTAAATAAATCAACATTACAACCAAAAACGATTGCGGCACCTCTCTTCTCTTCTTTTTAATATACATACTTTTCTCTCGTTGGAACCACTACAACCTCTTTCTTTTATATATATATATATATATATTGGCTGCAGCTGCACAATCCTCACTTTTCAGCCATGACAGACTTCTAATGCGTTTACGCGGGCTTGTGGGTGATGAATTATTTTCCATCCGACAACCCCTTTCTCACAGTTGAAATGTCGCAAGCCTATCAGTACCCTTTTATTTCCATGTCAAACTATCAGACGAGTCATATTTCCTTGGTCCACCTTCAAAACACATCTTCTATCTTTTAATCCTGATAGAGCACCAGTGTTGCTCCCTCTCAGTATGGCTGATGCTAACCTCCTGTAGAGCAACGCATTGCACCTTCTTGGTGTTTCGATTTAAACTACCACATGAACGATGTCGACTGATTCTCATTCCCTTTGTATTCAATCGATAAGAAGGATGTTCCACTCAGTCCCGGGAACCCCAAGAGGATGTTTCTGCGATAACAACAATCTTAACCTCTTCAAGTCTAGACTCACCCTTTATCTATCCTACATATCCTCGTGATATGCATTTATTTCGTCCTTTTACATCCATAGAGTAACATCATTTCGCAATACCTTGAGTGGCTCTTTGGTCTTGTATCGGGTGAAGATTTTGTAAAGAAGATCGTCCGCGAAAAGGGTGTATATCCCTATTTAAATGGAAAATCATTGTGTTGGAATTATAAGGCAATTCTATTTCGATCAGCATGTTCATATTAGATTTTATAGTCACCCGATTTCAATCGTTGTATTCTCCTGCTTTCATCAGGTGCCGCTATTACTCTTGGTTTGATTTGTTTTACGGCATATCAACACCTCAATGGGTTATTTAATGCCGAAAAGATTTTTAGATTAGGTTCATATGAATAACGTGCTGCTTCCACTTTTTCTCTTTATTTAGTTTTCTTTCTTCTTTTTTCGTCATTCTAACGTTTGTCTTCGTCTTTTCTTTCCTCTTTCTTTCTTTCTCTTTTCCTTTAATCCTGTAGATAAATCCTATTTACACAAGATCGATAATTTTATTAAAAGCAAAAACCTATTTCGAATGTATTCTCTTCCGGTTTGTTTTAGTTGGGTTTGTTTTACGGCATATCAACACCTGAATGGGTTATTTAATGCCAACAAGATTTTTATTGCTGGTAATATTTTTTTCAAAAATATATTGCTGATAATATTTTTTTTTTTTTAAATGTATTGCTGGAATTGTTTTTTTCTTTAAAAATTCATTAATGGTAATAGTTTTATTTTTTTTAATGTATTGCTGGTAATAATTTTTTCTCAAAATTTTTTTTGCTGGTATTAAAACCTATTTTTACACTTTCATAGTGTTTTGACGCAAGTGGTTAACTATTTGCCCATAGCTGGGACCCCAACAAGTTCTACCACCCCGGGTCAGGGTGGACCTGGGAATGGCATCAATTAAGTGCTGGTTCCACGCTACTCAAAACCTCCTGATCAGAGGTCTTGCTGTCTTGGATGTAGTTTATCGCCATACCCAGGACGTTAATTTGAACCGAATCAATTACATAAGGACACAGAATGACGCCAATCGATTGCCTCCAAAAAGAATCCTCTAATTAGTTAAAACGTATCAATTCCGGCTGTGCAGAGTTCAGTCTTTACCTTCAGTCTTTCACCTTTTGAATCTGGTGTAAAACGGGCCTATGTGTACTTTCTTGACTCTAGTGTTAAACGAGCCGATGTCTACCTTATCGACTCCAATTTAAAGCAGATTTATATCTACCTTATCGACTCTACTATCAAGTGGACCTATGTCTATCTTACCGATTCTAGTGTAAAGCTGACCCATATCTAGCTTATCGACTCTAGTGTAAAATGGACCTATGTCTATCTTATCGACTCTAGTGTAAAATGGACCTATGTTTAGCTTATCGACTCTAGTGTAAAGCGTGTCTGTATCAAACTTACTGAATCTAGTGTAAAGCGGGCCTTTGTCTACTATTTGGTTCTAGTGTTAAGCGGTCCAATGTATCCCTTACTGTCTCTAGTGAAATGTCGTTAATTATCCACTTTTTTTACTCGAGTCTAAATCATATCTATGTCGAACATTTTGACGAGTATAAAGCTGACCTATTCACTCTAATGTAAAGCGGGCCTGTGTCTACTTTACTGACTCTTGAGTATTTCTACCTTATTGATTCTCGTGTAAAGCTGGTCTATGTCTACTTATTCGGATCTAGTGTAAAACGGACCTATGTCTACCTTTTATGCTCCAGTGTTAAGCGGACATATGTCTACCTTTTAGACTCTAGAGTAAAGCGTGCCTATGTCAGTCTTATTCTTCTAGTGTAAAGCGGGCCTATGTCTACTTTTTCGACTCTAGTGTTAAGCGGTTCAATGTCTACCTTATTTTTTTTACTAGAGTCTAAGTCCTATCTATGTCGAAGTTTTTGGCTAGTGTAAAGCTGACCTATGAATATTTTATTGATTCTAGTGTAACGCTGGCCTATGTCTACTTATTCGACTCTAGTGTAAAGTGAGCCTGTCTACTTTTTTGACTAGTGTAAAGCGGAGATATGTCTACCTTTTCGACTTTAGTGTAAAGCGTGTACCTTATTGACTCTTACGTAAAGCTGGCCTGTGTCTTCCTTATTGTCTTTAATTTAAACCGGGCCCAGGTCTACATCTTTGACTCTAGTTTAAAGTGGGTTGATGCCGACCTTTTTGAATTTAATGAAACAGGGCCAAAATCTACCTATTTCATTCTAGTGTAAAGCGGACTTATGTCCAGCTTATTGAATCTTGTGAAAAGCTGACCATTATCCACCTTTTTTGACTCGAGTCTAAATCCTATCTATGTCGAACTTTTTTACTTTTGTAAAGCTGCTCTATGACTATCTTTATGGTTTTAATTTAAACCGGACATACGACTACCTATTTGATTTTAATGTAAAGCGGGTTGGTGTCTACCTTTGTGAATCTAGTGGAAACCGGACCTATGTCTACATATTTGACTCTAGTGTAAAGTGGATGGATGTCTGTCTTCGTGAGTATAGTGTGCCTGTTTTTGTTCTATTTGATATGTTCTACATTAAATTACCCAAGAAGGCTCCTTCGCTTACATACTCTGTCTGTCTGTCTGTTTGTCTCTCTCTCTCTCTCTCTCTCTCTCTCTCTCTCTCTCTCTCTCTCAATATATATATAAAATTAAAAAAACACTTCTATTTTAAATGCAACATATATATTTTAAATAAAAAACAGTAATTCCTATATAATATACGGATTACTCCAGAAATTCATTAACCAGAGATTTTTATATTATATTTTTAAATTATATAATGGCCAGTCCCTACACAGCACCTGAAGATTGCACTGTGCATGAAACCCCGAGTCGTGCTACAGGTGAGGAATATATATATATATATATATATATATATATATATGTGTGTGTGTGTGTGTGTGTGTGTTTTGTGTGTGTGTGTGTGTGTGTGTGTGTGTGTGTCAATGGATAGTGGGTTGGATTGAGGAATCGGAGAGCCGAGTTCAAATTCCAGTCGAATCCATAACATTCACTTACGTGCTCTTGAGAAAGGTATAAATCCTCTTCTCCCTCCAGCTATGGGTAAATAGCAGGACAGATTGGGTTCTTGGATGACAACTGATCTGAGAAGGACAACTCTGAATTCAAAACCTGCAAAATACACCAGATCCATCTGACAACAATTTTATACATAAGGATCGCATCATTCGGTGGATTGTTAGTAGTTCAATGCTTATATTAAGTTTGTTAGCGAAGAGATTTCGCCATTAATTGCAATATTGCCAACTGATTCAATTTATGTTTATCTCTTTATAATATAAAATATATGCTGCCTCATATAACACGTTTATAAAAAAAAACAATTGATCCGCAGTACGAAATTCCGGAGAGAAAAAACTACTAAGACATATCACTCTCTTAATTGAACTATGTACTTAGTTCATGCCACATTAACTGGAAAACACTTACAACAAAAGAATTCGTGGATTAACCAAATTACAAAATTCATATGAAAATTCTCACTTGAAATATTTGAACTTTAGCGTTGCAACTTGCACGTTCCAATATTATATAAACGTTAATAAATAACACATTCTTAAAAAAACATCTTTCGGTCTGCAACACATTTATTTCGTCTTTAAGTTTTGATTTTAAAAGAAAAAAATTACAGCCTGATGATGAGGACATGAAGTCCTTGAAAGTACTTGCTGCTATAAAAAATACACCAGATCCATCTGACAACAATTTTATACAAAAGGATCGCATCATTCAGTGGATTGTTAGTAGTTTAATGCTTATATTAAGTCTGTTAGCGTAGAGATTTCGCCATTAATTGCATTAATATTGCTAATTGATTCAATTTATGATTATCTCTTTATAATATATATATATATATATATATATATATATATATATATATATATATATATATATATATATATAGCTTGTTATAAGGGTACTCTCACTTTGATGTTTTCTTCTTGCCTATGCTTTATTCTTTATGTCCTTGGAACTTTGAGAAAAGATATCTTCTATCTGATGTCAGGATAAAATACGAACGCTGCCCTCCTTTTTTACGTGAACGTCGTTGCCCGCGCCTTCTTCTCTGGGGGGTGGGACCAATAGATCCACACTCACTTGATCTTCTCTGCGTTTGTGAAAGGGTGTGGTAGATAATTCTAATTACTTTGAGGTTTCCCTTCTCCATTCTTCCTTGTTGCCTCTTCCTTCCAACCACATCATGGACTTTTGCTTTTCAGACAAGATTTCCCTCTTTCTCGTTTTCTGACATTATCTTTTCTTTCTTTAGTTTTTTATTGCATTGTTTTTCACTCGATTATTTCTTTTTCATTCATTTCTTTAGTACTTTTCTTTTCTTTTTCCTTTTTTTTTGGGGGGGGGTTCTTTTTTTTCTTACTCATTCTTTCTTTCATTTATACATTTTTTTTCATTTTTACTATATTTTTAATTTCCTTATTTTTTTCTTAATTTTTCTTTCGTTGTTTATTCCGTTCTTTCTTTCTTTTTACTTTTTCCTTCTTTTTTGTTTGCTTCCTTTTTATTTTTTCATTTTCCTTTTTATTTTTCTATCGTTTAGTCTTTTTTTTTTGCTTCTTTCGTTCTTTCTTTTACTTTTTCTCCACATGTTTTATTCTTTCTATTGTTCTATTTCTATGTTATCGTTTTTTTTCTTCTTTTTCTTTTTTCTTTTCGTTCTTTTTTTTAAATTCTTCCTTTTTCTTTCTTTCTTCTTTTTTCTTTCTTTCTTTTTTACTTTCTTTCTTTCTTCCTTTCTTTCTTTAACTTTTTCTCCACATTTTTCATTCTTTCAGCTGTTCTATTTCCATGCTATCGTATTTTTTATTTTTATTTCTTCTTTTCGTTCTTTTTAATTCTTCCTTTTCTTTTTTCTTTTCTTTCTTCCTTCCTTTCTTTCTTTCTTTCTTTTCTTCACATTTTTCATTCTTTCTACTGTTCTATTTCTATGCTATCGTCTTTTTTCTTATTTTTATTTCTTCTTTTCGTTTTTCTTTTTATTTCTTACTTACCTTTTTCTTTGTTTTTCTTTGTTTTTCTTTCCTTCTTTCTTTCTTTCTTTCTTTCTTTGTTTACTTTTTCTTTCTTTCATTCCCTCCTTCCATCTTTCTTTCTTTCTTTCTTTCCATTTCATCTGTTCCTTTCAATTACTCAATTTTTTTCTTCTTATTTCTCCGGGTGTCATTTTAAGAAACTGTCTTTCTGCTTGAAAATCGCTCGCTCTCTCTCTCTCTCTCTCTCTCTCTCTCTCTCTCTCTCTCTCACACACACACACACACACACACACACACACGCTTCCTCTACCCCACCCTATTCTTTCTCATGGTCGACTCCCACTTGCCCTATTCTCTGCTTTTTATCCATACTTCTTAAAGTTCTCTTAAGGCTTGTTTTAATATTAATTTTGAAATTCAGGGAGTCGCATCCTGCCGGAGAGCGCATATCTTTCTAAGATTTCTTGAATATTCAGGCCGGTAGGTGGAAATAGATATATATGCTATTTAATGTCGAAAATGTATTCGACTGAAAAGACCAGCGTGGAGATAATTGGTGAATGACCTGGTTGCAAAAGAAAACGCCTTTCCTTTGCGACACTCTGCGCTAGGGTCAGGTGACCACAGTAATAACAGCCAGGAACAATAATAACATCTTGTTTTGCTGTCGGCCAAAAAGCCCTGAGGTATGATGTGAAGGGATTTTTATAACTTACCTCTGCCCTCACCTCTTCCGCCAATCCAAATGGAAAGCTACTAAAGCAGAGGAGGAGAATGAGACATTCGCGCCTTAGGACTCCCCGGTCGACATCGCCGCTCCACTCACTTAAGTCTATTCTTCATTATTTCCGAGATTAATAAATAAAAAAACAGCATCTACTCAAATATAGATATCCATTTAAAAATGACATTTAGGCAATGAATTGAAATATGTCGGATTAATAAAAGAAAAATCCATTACCCGTTTGTTTACGTTAAGATACGAAACAAAGCAGGGATGTATATTTTGAGAATGGGAAATTGTCTGTATTCAAAAGCAATATTTGGCTTTTATTTCGCTAGCAAATTCTTTGAGGCGTACAGATCTAATCACGTCAGATGTAATGACGGTTTTTGCCTAGGTAAACGCAGGTTTGAATCCTACAGGAAAGTGCATATTTTTCTAATAAGATTTCTCGAATATTCAGGCCGTAGATGAAAATAAATAAATATACTGTTTTATATATAAACAGAGCATCTACTCAAATATGAGAATCCATTAAAATTAACGTTTAAGCAATAAATTACAAACAGTAAGATGATTAAGTTATGGACATTTTATATTTTTAATTTCGCGCATGCGCGTTGTTTCAATTTTGTCGCCTGCACTGTATAAAGTCAGTTGGGCACCGTCTAGGAAAAAAAGTGCACCATGACATAATTCGCTCCGCCAGAAATTTGGAAACGGCATGCTGTACTGTTTGGCATTCGCTCCGGAAGTTCAATAACCAACATTTCAATGTGTTTGGGTGTCAATCTGACAGTGCAGAGGATTCGGAAAGAGTTAGATGATATATTCAGTCAACATTAATGGTGTTTGGAGTGATCACTAGTGATGGTAACGTTATGCCTCTATTTATCTTTTCACAGAGTCTCAGGCTCAGCATGGAGGCTTATATCAAGTGCCTTGAGGAGCTAATGCTGCCTTGGATTAAGAAGGTGTCTGCTGGAAGACCCTAGGTCTGGCAACAGCACTCTGCACTATGCCACACAAGCAGGAGAACACACTGAAGTCTGTCAGAAAATTTCTGCGACCACATCACCCCTTACACCTGGCCATCTATCTCCCAACATTGAAACCTCTTTGATTATGTGTAGGGCGCAACTGAGCGAGAGACCAACAACTTCTTGTAACATTAAAGCTGAACTGAAGGCAAGGTTTATAGCAACATTCACCAAATTAGAAAAGGAGACCGTCCAGAATAGTTGCAGGAGATTCATCTGGGGGACGTGATTGAAGCCAGTGGCGATTTTATTGAATAAATTTACTGTTTGTATTTCAAGATATTTTTGAGTAATTTTGGTAAATATTAAAATGAGATGCCATTGTTATTTTCGTTTCCGCGTAATTTAGACGACAATATATCTATCACACCTATATATATATATATATATATATATATATATATATATATATAGGTGTAATAGATATATTGTCATCTAAATTATATATATATATATATATATATATATATATATATATATATAATGATAGATATATTATCGTCTAAATTATATATATAATGAAGAAATATAGTCGTATGGTATGCTATATTTTGGGGATAAAGTGCTCAGTTTCAGAGATAGAGTTTATTTAAATATAGAAGTGAACATTGACGTCAACACTCAGATGCGACAGTGTTTCATGCTAAAAGCAATCATCAGACCATATGTATAACTCTTGGTCAGAATTGAGCGCTCTAGCGGCTGGTCTAGCGTTTATATACATTACGTATATAATACGTTAAAAGATTCCCTTTCACTGCCGTGCGCCGGTAGCTTAGTGGAGAGTCTCTGACTAATGCCAAAACAGTCGAGTTTCGATCCCGGCTTGAAGCCACACTGATGAACTGCAAAACTGTCTATCTTTGGATAATATATACATATATAGACTATTTGACCAAATGGAAGCATGACGGGAAAATGCATGATGGGAAAATGCATGATGCTAAAAATTGGAATTTTCGAACACACGTCCTTTCTTCCTTTTCCCTGATTCTCTCTCCCCTCTCTCCCCCTCCCCCTCTCTCATTCTTTCCTCTTCCTTATTTTCTTTAATTTTCTAACTTCTCTTTTTCCCTTTTCTCTCTATCCTTTTCATTGTTTCATCCTTTCTGTTGTTACTTATCTTTACTTTCCTTTTCTCTTCTCTCTTTCTTACTCTACTTCTTTCCCTCTCTCTCTTTATTCCATTCTCACACAACACATTGTAGAAAACAAAACATACTAACAAGCAATATTAACTCCTATTTTGAAAATGTCTAAAGTATTAACGGAAAACCTCTCCAGAGAATAATCACATTAGGCAGTCTTTACACACAATTTCCCCCTATTAAAGGAATACACAAAAATGAATGAAAAAAAATTACTCAATAATCCTTGTTTGGTTTATTTTTTTTTTTAAATATTATGGGTCATTTAATACCGAAATTTAATTTTCTTGGGAGCTGTGTCTTTTTTACCAAAAATGTATTTCTACTAATTTTTTTCTATGAAAATGTTTACTGCTAGTAAGCTTTTCACTATAGAAATGTATTGCTAATATTTTTACTATAAAAATGCATTTTAAATTCTCATAATTTTTGAACCCCAGTTCGGTGGTTTACTATTTGACCATAGCTGGGACCCTAACAGGTTCTACCATCACGGGTCAGTGTGGACCTGGGGACAACAGCAATTAAGAAATGGTTCCATGCTTCTCAAACCCTCCGGATAAGTGGTCTTGCTACCAGATGTATTTTATCAGCAAACTCAGGGCGTAATAATCCTTGCATATCGTCTTCTATGAAACATGTATAAAAGAATGATTGCTATCTAAATATACAATATATAAATGGTGATGTAATGATTATGCATACATCTGGGTTCTCCCACGGAGTAATATGATTGGCTGGTGTCAGCCATAAATACATACTGAAGTGGAAGTACATGGAGACACCTATTGCCTACGCCTATTGTCTACCACTACGACGAGGACCAGTTCATTACGGTTACCTGCTAGATTTTCCTACTTGGTTACAGTAGTCAACAACCACTTTGCTACTCCGAACAAATATATCCCTTTTCGGGACATATAATAGGGTAACCCAAAAGTAGATATACACTATACAGGGTTATTTTTTACATTTACATTTATTTGTTGCAATTATATTTGTTTAACGTTTCATGTCGAAAGTGCTCGAAATGTCCTCCCTCAACCTTGCAACATTTCTCGAACCTCCCCAGAATACTGTGAAACACAGTGCAACAAAAATTTTGATCTGCATCAATAAAAATAAGAATTGTTGGAACCGTGCCAAGTGCTTTTCTCCGCGTCTTGCTCACCTGCTCGGAATTTTCAATCTTCAAATACTGCATTAGTGTCCATTTTCTTTCTTCCCGACTTAAATTATTTATCTAAGATAAAGAACATATAGGGAACGTTTATCAATCGAATGCATCCGATGCATATCTAATCTACATTTGATCTTTAACTCATATATATATATTGTTGTGGTACGATCCACCTAATTTACATAGTGGAGTACCGACCATATAAATATGGGTTGGTACCGGGAAGACGAGGGAAGTAACAAGAGATCCAATCCAGAGACTCTGCCCGACTGCGATTAAGTCAACCCATTCTACAGGAACAGTCTTCCCAAGAATATACCAAACTAACTGTAAATATTGTGTACCTTTTCCTTGTTCAATACATTTTGTTTACGTACATTTGTGTTGTATTATTATTATTCCATGCTTATCAAGCTTCAACAATGGCGACGAGGTATATATATATATATATATATATATATATATATATATATATATATATATATATATATAATATAATTTCATAGTCTAATAAATGGTTTAAAAGCTTAACCCAATCATAAGATAGAAAAATCCTTTATGAAGTCGTTAAAAAAACAAATTGTAGTTCAGTGCGACGCGTTTAAGTACGAAACAGCCCTTTAGAAAAAAATAAAATGATAAATAAATAAAATAAAACCAAATTCTCTACACACTTAACGACATAGTATGGTGCCAAAAGTAATCTTTCGCTTTGACTGACCAGACGATGTACGCACATGAATGGCATCATTCGCTTTGAAATGGATGCCCCCACCCTACCCAGGCTTGACCTCTTTCCGAAGGTGACTGATATGTGGATAAAAACTAACTCTTAGGCCCCTTACCAAAATTGTCGCCCCAGCCGTTTCCATAGTAATTAATTTTGCGAATGAACATGCTTATAAAGATGGGTAAATTTCAAGATTGGTTATTCCTAAATTTTCGCCTGAGGATGAAACAGGGCTTGATACTTTATATAATTATTAATATAATTTTAATAATTATATTGAGGTCTTCGGCTCTCGTTTTTGAAACACGAGAACTCTTATATAGCGAAGGGTCATATTTTTTTTAAAAATAATTATAATTTAAGCTCTACTTCTGTATGGAGCACTGTTTTTTTTAAAATAAAAACAAAAATAATAAAGAATTCCAGATCATTTACCTATCTGCAAACACACACACACACACACACACACACACACACACACACACACCCACACACCCATATATATATATATATATATATATATATATATGAAGACAGATTTCGTTGATTAATTTTGACATGATCTGTCTACTTATTCTCCATAGGATCCTTTCATATTCACGGATAAGATTTTTGTGTGATTATTGAAGGACGAGAGATAAACGCCGTGTTCTTTCATATTTTATTTTATTATTCCAGTACTTTCGACATGACATAATGTTATCATCAGGATATTGTTAATTAGGTAAGTGTTGGGGTTTATATATATATATATATATATATATATATATATATATGTTTAGGCAACATGTCTAATTTAAGTATAACCCGTCCTTGACCAGGTCTTTCATTACTGGGAATTTTTGCCCTTCAATTGCAGCAGTTTAAATTTAAAGTCAGTCAAAAATCATTATTAGTAACAACAATTGGGTGCAACTGAGGCACATCCCCAAATGGCGGGGGTATCAATCTGAATGGGGGTTGGCCCTGAAAAGGGCCGTTTTTGCGTTCTCAATTTTGCAAGGAAGGAAGCTTTTCCATGGACCGTCATAATAATAATATACGATAATTTTTTATTTATAATATATTTTTTTTATAATCCTATTAATGTTTTGCGTTAGATTTCAACTCTCTAAATTGATTGTACGCTGGTTTTTACAGACATTAAATTGTGCCTTTGATTTTTGCGGAAAGAGTAAAAAATCAGTTTTTTCGATTTTTCACCTTCAAGGTTGTAATTTTTTCCAGCCAATTTGGACTCAAAACCGGCACTGAAGAATTATCTATCAAACAAAAAAAATTCATCAAAATTGGATGAAAACTGTGGGAACGCATAAACAGCATCCGATCACACATTTTGAGATATTATAGATATAGATTATTTACAATACCTGGAAAGAAAAAAATTCACGTCATTATATACATAATAAAACAACTGTATATCTACATTTGACCCACATTGATGGATATTCATGAACGTTCTCAAATTTAAAAGCCTTGACAAATCAATGACATCCTTGCTCTTGTATATAAACACGTGCAATAGAATAATTTTTTACATTTACCTTGATAACGTCGCTCAAATAACGAAACGCGTCGGCTAACAATATAAGAATATTTGTTTTTTTTCATACATACATACATATATATATATATATATATATATATATATATATATATATATATATATATATATATATATATTCATTCATACATGTTTCATTAGATAATATAGACAAGTATTGCATATTTTATGTAAATTCTTTTCATAACGTCTGATGAGCTTAATAACATTATCATTAAACGAAGAAAGAAAATCCCCATATTGATACATATTTTTAATCCTATCTAAGCTTTCGGTTTGCATAAGCAGCTCGTGACGTCACACATCACTACGCGAGAGTGAAGACGAGAAGTATTAACTATGGGAAGCCGTTGGTATAAACCAATGGCTTCTGTTATCAATTATAGACATTTAAGAATATTTGTGGAGATTTCATAGTTTATTTTGCTTAGCTTAGGTTTCAAATGTTTTATGTATATAGCTTCAAGAATTTTTAGTTTTTGTTTATTGTCTTCATGTTTAAGTATAATTGTGTTTTCAACAAAGATTTTACGAAATTGTGTATGCTGCCAAGCATGTTTTAAATGCGTAAAAATATATATATGTTTGTTTTTTATTCATATATATATATATATATATATATATGTGTGTGTGTGTGTGTGTGTGTGTGTGTGTGTGTGTGTGTGTGTGTGTGGTTGAATAATCTACACATATTATGTCTATTTATTTTTATTTTAATCCTCTTGAATTCTCTGATCAACTTCTTAATGTTGATACTAAATTAGTTAAGGAAGGCGCCGTAGTTTTTTTTTTTTTTTTATTTCGTTTATTTTTCCCAAGTACTTTCAATCTCATTCAAGGTTATCTTCAATGATGAATTGCTAAGACAAAAAAATAATGCAATTAATTGTTGTAAGTCTTTTTGAAAAATAAATTACCTCCCTTAGATAAAACATTAAAAAAAATAAACATAATACTTTTAACAGTTAATTTTTAAATTAATTAAAACGGAGCGCGTTCATGCGTATTTACATGATATTAAATGAGAAAAATTATGGAAAATCCTACCAGGATTCATTATTGGCGGCCACTATCTTAAAACTATATGATAGCAGAGACGGAAAGGAAACTACAAAAATTCACAAAAAAAGGTAATAAAGGAGAACGATAAGAAAAGAATAAGCATAAAATACAAGAAGACAGAATACAAGGTCATCTACAAAAGGATGAGCCCCAAATGCAAATTACAAGACGGGGATACTAAAATTTAAATATTTGGGCAGTGTGCAAACAGAGAACGGAAAGTGCGACACAGGTAGAAAGACTCATTGGGATGCCCAAAGATGGAACAAATACATTGAGTCAATAGCATCGTCCACCGCAAGGAAAGTTGGCTCCCTGTGCCGTGCCAAAAAACATTTATCGCCGGAGTCGATCCTTCAAATCTACAAATCAACCATTCGCCCTTGCATGGAGTATTGCTGCCATATATGGTCTGGAGCCCCTTCTGTTTGTCTCAAGGTCCTGGATAAAATCCAGAGACGGATATACAATGTAATTGGCCCTAATCTGGCATCTCGTCTGCAATCGCTCTCACACAGACGTGCCTTTACCTCCCTCTGTCTTTTTTACAACTACTTTCACGGTAACTGCTCCGATGAGCTGCTTTCGCTGGTTCCCAGACTTCATGAATTTAAGCGTTCAACTAGGCTGGCATCTCGCTCTCACCCTTTCACTATCGAAACTGTTAAATGTAGCCGTCTCTTCTCCTCCAATAGCTTCATGTCTCGCACCTCTCGCCTGTGGAACTCCTTCCCCCTTTTCCTGTTTCCCTGATAGCTATAATCTTCAAATATTCAAATGTAATGTCAATTGACGTCTTGATCTATCCGCTATCCTTCTCTTCATCCTTTCCTCTATCACTCCTATTTGCTTTCGCTCCAACTCTCTGTAGCCACTTGTGTGCTAGTGGAAGATGAAGTGATTTGAAGCAACAGAAATGTTGCTCTACAGAAAGATGCTGAGAATATCATGGACCCGAACATCTGAGGAACAAGGAGGATTTGGAAAGAATGAAAAAGAAAAAGTAAACTTAACATGAGGAAGAGGCAGTTGAAATTTCTGGGGATCGTAGTGAGGAGAGAGGGCTTGGAAAATCTGACACTCACGGGACAGATAGAGTGAAAGAAGGACAAAGGAAAACAGCGCGTGAAATAATTGTTCGGTTTGAGCAAATGGATAGCAGAAAATACTGGGAAAATACAAAAAAAAACAAAGCTTATTAAGAGTTAAAAGTGACAAGAAGATGTGGAGGGCCATAATCGCCTACGTCCTGAAGGAACATGGTACATAAAAGAATGGAAACATGAACACAAAGAAAAATGAATCTAAATGAAATAGACTAGCTTATATACCCAAAACATATTATTAATAATAAATAACTAATTTCAAATTATCAGTGCCCTCCCCTTTTCGTCGTGCGCATGCGTACATTCACCGATGTAAGCATAACTTTAGCCCGATGAAGTCCTAAAGGACGAATACTTTTTCACTTTATCATACTTTTTCCTCCCATAATTGTTTTGATATATAAACAAAATTATATACCATTTCCCATGTGTATATATATATATATATATATATATATATATATATATATATATATTGATGCATGTTTCATTAAATAATATAGACAAGTTTTGTCTATTTATTTTAAGTAAGTTCCTTTCATGTTGTCTGATAATATTACCACTGAAAGACGAAAAGAAATCACCATATTGATACATGTTTAAATCCAATCCATGGTTTTGGCTTCCATAAGCCATTATCAATGAAAATTACTTTTCAATATATCAAATCAAACAACACACGGGCGAAACAATAATGATAATCTGTTTTTGTTGCATGAAAAATTTCAAAGCAAACGACAAACTCGTGTATACGAGATGCAGAAGCGAAAATCGCGTTGCAGCTCGTGACGTCACACATGACCACGCGAGAGTGAAAACGAGAAGTATTAAGTATTGGAAGCCATTCGTATAAATAATTGATAACAGAAACCATTGGTGTATATATATATATATATATATATATATATATATATATATAGTAATAATCTCGTAAGTTTAAGAAATTATACTCGTTCTGAAAACATTCGGTGTCTTGATTTGCAAATAATCAAACCAATACCAAAGGGGAAAAACAAGTATAAAAAAAGAAAGAACATGTCCGTTAGTCGAAAATAATCGTCTAGCATGAAAGTCCAAAGTCCAAAGTCCAAAGAAAAAAAAACCGATACGAGTAAGCAAAATAACTAAATAAAGTGCTCAATACAGTAAGTAGAGCAAAACTAGTTAAACCGAGAGAGCCAGACAAACCTACCAAGGTTTCACCTAAGCGGATCCTCAGGGAGATATCGCCATATATATATATATATATATATATATATATATATATATATATATATATATATATATATATATTTCAATTAAAGGTGCAATTATAATTTATAAATTCTTGAATCATTTATACAAAAACAAATATAGAGGTTAATGATTTTAAATGGCGAGAATACATCTTCAAACAATATAAATAAGATACACCAACCCCGAACCTGTATATGATGATATGATCCCTGTTTATAAATTCCAGTTGCATAAGGTCTTTTTTAATTTTTACAACTGCAACTGTAATTTATAAACGGGGATCATATCATTCATATACAGGTTCAGGGTTGGTGTATCTTATTTATATTGTTTGCGAAGATGTATTCTCGCATTTTAATCATTAACCTCTATATTTGTTTTTTTATGAATGATTAATGAATTATATATATATATATATATATATATATATATATATATATATAAATGGACGCGGGGCCAAGTGGTTAGAAGGTTCGCTTTCTGACCCTGAGACCCGTGCTCGAATCTTACCACACTTCCCAGGGAGGAGACATCCTGACGTTATCGCTCTTGTGAGTGAAATTGGCTACACGATCGCTGTGCTGTGGGTTTGAGTGTGCTGACGTTGATTGTTGATGGCACTAGATAACCCGCTCTCTCCCAGAAACTGTAATTAAGATCTACTCAGCATAGTTGCAGTATAAACTACAGGTTGGCTCTCAACAAACACAAATGTGCCTGAGTAAGCATCTGTAATAGGGATTGGCTGCCATATTAGACGGGGATATGTATGTGTGTGTGGAGAGAGAGAGAAAGAGAGAGAGAGTTTGTATGAGTGAAGCAGTTAGAGTGTGAATGTACTCATAGATATTTTCTTTTACGCTGCTCTTAGCACCGATGCTTAAACAATCTTCACACTCAGCAATCTTTTTCATGTTCTTTTTTTTTTTTTCGTTTTCTCACGCAATTGAATGTTAACCTTAATTAAAAAAAAAACAACATTATTATCCTTTGGAAAATTCTTAACAAGCGTAAAAGAAATGACAATAAGATACGCCAAAAGTCAATGGACGTTTTTTTTCATTTTTTTTGTCGGGGGGGGAAAGGAAATTATTTTAGACGAGTAATTAGGGAAAAGTTCCAGGAGGGATCTGATCGTATCCAACGGTGCAAGTTGCAACGGTTTCATCTATCGAAATAAATAAACGCCAAATTCTGTCTGAAAACCCTCTAACTCGAATCACACTTGTTCTACATAAACATATTATACCTTTTTGCAATCAGGATGATCCCAGGATTAAAAATCTGCCCTTTACCTGGTGCTTGTACCTTCAGCATTGGGATTTGTGTTTCGCATGTGGGGAGAACAGTTAAAAATTCAAATTTTAAAATAACTGAAAAAAATTAGTGATTTTAATTTTTTAATGTATATTGAGTTTAAAGTAACACAAAATATTTGTGAATTAAATTTTTTTGTTCTAAATTCAGTTTAAAATATCTCCAAAACTTTTTGAATTGAGGAATAAATTGTTTTTCTTCAAAATGACAAGGAATCAGAATTAATGTGAAAGGTTTCATTAGGTGAGGTTTTGAAGTTCCGCTGAGTTTGTAATTTGAAGAACTCAATGTTCGGCCTGAATTGGAATTTCGGCTAAAATCGAACTTTCGGTCTTTGGACCGGAATTGAACTTATAACCCAATCAGAGTTAAAGTGAAGTTTTGAAGTTCCATGAAGTGAATTGAGGAATTCAAAGTTATTTCTTTAAAATTATCATTGCTGTTTTCTAAACTGGAACAGAGGTTTATTTAGTTTTGAGCCTATGACCCAAGTAGTCTTCCACATATTGAATTTAAAATTATGAATAAATTAAAATTAATATTATACTGCTAATAATATTAATAAATTAATATTAATATTAAATTAATAAAAATATTAATAAATTAAAATTTATGTTAAAATAATAATAATGTTAATAAATTAATATTAACATTAAATTAATAAAAATAGTAATAAATTAAAATCTATATTAAAACTAATAATAATACTGATAAATTAATATTAATATTTAATTAATAAAATATTAATAAATTAAAATTAATATTATTCTAATAATTAAAAGAAATTATTAATATATTAAAATTAAACAATTTTTAAAATAATTTTTGCTTAAATTAATAAAAATATTAGTAAATTAAAATTAATGTTATTAATATTAATAAATTACACCATTTACATTACTCGGACTATTGTCCTCATCTTTGTCGTCATATTTATCCCAACGTTTCGGCCGTTGTACGCTCCGGCCTTCTTCAGGTGGTTGGAATGTCGAACTGAACCCTTTATTTTACTCACTGGTGTAGACTGTTCTAGTTCCATGTGCCATGTTTAATGGATGTCAGTTATCAGTTATCTCCTGTTAATTTCCCCTCTCCAAGTTCTCCACTGCCTTAAGCGGGTATTGAACTCACACTGTCACTGAATCTAACCAACGCCTTTATCTACTGTGCCATGTGTCCAGCGAGCGAAACAAATGGCTCAGTTCGACATTCTAACCACCTGAAGAAGGCCGGAGCGTACAACGGCCGAAACATTGTGATAAATATGGCAATAAGGATGAGGACAATAGTTAGAATAATGTAAATAGTGAACATAATACCTCATCTCAGAAATCTAGAAAGATATTAAATAATTAGATGGTACTTTTTACCAATATACACTCAATATTTTTAAAATACTAATTTTTATCCACTGAATAAAAATATTAATAAATTAAAATTAATATTCTTCTAATAATAATGTAAAGAAATTAATATATCAATTAATATTATGACAATTTTTACAAATAATAGTTTTGCTTAAATTAATTTTCGCTTGGCAAAAACAACACCGAGGTAAAAGAAGAAAGTGTAGAAAACATCGGGTTAATAAATTATTTCTTTAAATCAAGTAAAATTACGCAAATTACATAAAATTAAGCTGAGATTATCATTAGTTAGGTCCATTGACGGACATGATCTCTGGAGTGCTTATTCATGCTGGTTGGGAGATTGGAGGAAGTGCGTTTGCAAATAAGCTGTTATATTTGTAGTAATGACATAATTTTTTTTATTAAAGTTAACTCAATACAAATTTAAAGAGCCACTCAAGGTAGAGTGTTACTGAATGAACTGTATGAAGATTACGCGGATATGGTGTTTAGATAACGATTGAACTTAAACTTGTAGAGGTTAACATTTGAGTCTCTTTCACAAAGTAGCTGTTCTTGTAAAGAAGTTTCTGACTGGAACATCCATCTTAACAAACGCATATATATATATATATATATATATATATATATATATATATATGTGTGTGTGTGTGTGTGTGTGTGTGTGTGTGTGTGTGTGTATAAAATCACTTCATAATTAGTAGGGATAATTCCAAAGAGAACTCAATGTAAGAACAGAGCAAATAGAATAATGAAAGCGAACTCCTTAGAAACCCATTTAGGTGATAATTTATTTCATAGGGTCGGGCGCTCATCTCTTCAGACCAAAATTTTACAAAAATAAACGGAGTTTAAATTCATCTGGACATACATAAAACCTCCATTTATTTCTGTAAGACATTTTTACGTTTATACATTCTTTTTTATAGATACAAATATTTAAATAAATGCTCTGTTTATAATAAACAGGCCTGAATGTCCGAGAAATTTTCATAGAAAATAATCGTCCTCCGACAGGAATCGAACCTGTATCCTATACGGAACCGTCATATAGCCTGATATGCTTTTACCGATTTCGCCACAGCAAGGTCGATTTTACTGTTTTTAAACTACAAAAAACTGTAAAAACAGTAAAATCAACCTTACTAACCGAACGCTCCTCAGGCCGGTAAATGCTGTTTATTGTAAAACAGAGCATTTACTCAAATATTTATATCTATAAAAAGAATCTATAAACATAAAAAAATGTCTTAAAATAATTGTCAGACTTTGTCCATTTCTTAATGTGTGACGTCATTTGTTTACATTTGGATACGCCATGAGCAGATATGAATTGACGTGAGAGATTCATGGAAGATTGAAATTTAAAGATAGTAAATTCGATTTTGCTAACCGAATGCTCCTCTGTTGCCAAATCGGTTAAGGCACGTCAAGCTAACTTACGGTTCCGTATAAGATACAGGTTCGATTCCTGTCGGAGGACGCATGTTTTCTATGACAATTTCTCGGCTATTCAGGCTGGTAAATGTTGTTAATTCTGTTTATTATAAACAGAGCATTTACTTAAATATTTATATCTATTAAAAGAATGTATAAACGTAAAAAACGTCTCAAAAATAATTGTCGGACTTTGTTCATTTATATATATATATATATATATATATATATATATATATATATATAGAGAGAGAGAGAGAGAGAAGAGAGAGAGAGAGCGAGAGACGGGTAGAAAAGGTGGATTTATGCCTTTCCTAAGGGTATTTGCGCATAAGTGAATATAACGAACCTAACTGGAATTGGAACTCTGAAATGAACAATTTCAAACCATTATCAGTTACACCACCCGCACATCCAAGTTTGCAGCACCTGGTATTCTCAATCGGGTAAATGACTGTAACGAATTCGACTGGAGTTCGAACTCAGTTCGCCGATTCTTCAGTCCGAGCCGACGTTACATATTCCACCAATTATTTCTCTGTGAATCTTCCACGTCTTTTAATGGAGAAATGCAACTTCTGGAAGCAAAAAAAAAAAAAAAAAAAAAGACGGCGCCAATTTTATTACGCATAAAAGGCGATGACGGCTCCATGACTGAAATTGTTGCTATAAAAATTATTTAATTACCGACTTAATTTAAAACTTAATACGTTTTTTAGAAAACATGTGGGTTAAAGGAATGTGCCAGTCTAACAACAAAAAAATTAAGGAAATAGCACTATAGAAATTATAGTTTGCTTCTTTTTTTTCTTATTTTACTCTTTAAAAACTGATTAACTTTTGAGCGGCCTCATTCCATACCTCGAAAGTCATTTGGACAGTTCTTATACACTCTATATCCCCAAAAGAAATCATTGCATGAATGCAAGGAACATGTAATAAAAAGCTTAATGACAGTATATTGTCAGTCGTGATCAAGAGTTACAGAGGAGAGTGGGTAGTAAAGACGGCTGGACGAGTCTGGCCCTACGGACAGCACGTCGCATACCCTCTTCATGTTGAAAATTGGTTCTCACTTGGATGTTTCTACGCCAGGAAAACCGATTTGCAGCAACGGTTTCCCAGGTCTCAGGGTCGACGCTGGCCTGTGTGTCAGTGGGTGTGTTCAACAACTGCTACTTGACGCGTCGTTTTGGTCCTCTGCGTAGCGTCTTGCCGCTAGCGAGTTCTCCAGACAGGATTGTATGTGGTAGTCAAGTGAGACGCATTCCGGACACTTGACCTGTCCAGCGGAGGCGATGTTACACACACACACACACACACACACACACACATATATATATATATATATATATATATAGTCTTACAACTCGCTTGTTTTTTTTTTTAGACTAAGAACTTAAGGCACTGGACGATTTGTTTGACCCTGTTCGGATATTTTTCTTTCTTTCTTTTTTATTTCCAATTTTTTCCTCGGGTAACAGCTTTTTTTTTTAATACATTTATATCTACAAGTTGAGCTATCCGAGGTTTTCCAAAAGAGTATTATTAGTATATATATATATATATATATATATATATATATATATATAGTTTTAAGGCGTTCTATATTTATGGGATAAAGTGTTTAATATCAGAGATAGAGCGTATGTAAATATAAATATAAAAGTGAACATTGAACACTCAGAGGCGACAGGCTGTTTCATGCTAGATGCAATCGCCAGGCCACGAATGTTGGATTTTTCCTCAACTATTTATATATATGGGCCAGTGGTGCATTGTGGTTAATCTATTCTGGCAGTTATTTTTGTGGGAGTGGCTTGTTTGTTTATTTATTTGTTTGGGTTAATTTATTTTCCTTGTTTTTCATTTTCATTTTGTATTATTTATTCTTTTTAGTTTTTGATGTTTTATTAACGCAGTAAAAGAATTGTGGTGGGGGGATTTGCTTAGGTTGCTTATTTAATAGTTTGTTTTGGTCTTGGAAGATAATTAAAGCTATTTATTCGTCCAATATTTAGATTGCTTGCCATAGTCTATTCTGTTATTTTATTGGGTGGACAGTTTTTAATTTATTTATTTGGATTGATTATTTTTATTTGTTTTTGCTTGTTTATGCTTATTTTTATTAGTTCCAACGGTTATTTTAGTGGAGGCAATTTGTTAATTTGTTCATTTATTTAATTATTTGGATTAATTTTTATTTGTTTTTTATTTATTTACTTGTTTTTTTGTATATTTTTATTTATTTATTTTTTGTATATTTTTATTTACTCTATTTGGTTTTCGGTTTTTCGATCGTAGTAATGTTTTTTGGGATTTTTTTTATCGTTATATAACAGTTATAGTCTATTTTTACGTCCATTTTTTGGATTGATTATTGTAGTCTATTCTAACGGTTATTTTGGCGGGATTGGTTTGTTAATTTGTTTATTATTATTTACTTTATTAGTTTGGATTGATTATTTTTACTTGTTTTTTATGTATTTTATTTTTATTTATTCTATTTCGTCTATTGTAACGGGGGTGGTTTGTTAAATTGTTTATTATTTGTATGGGTTAATTTATTTTACTTGTTTTTTTTTTATATTATATATTCCTAGATTTGTTCCAGGAGGTGCATTTCTCTATTAAAAGACGTGGGAGTTTCACAGAGGAATTTTTGGTGGAACAAGAAACGTAGGTTTGGATTGAGGAATCGGAGAGCTGAGTTCGAGTTCCAGTCGAGTTCAATACATTCATTTTCCCGATTGAGAATACCAGGTCCTGCAAGCTTGGATGTGCGGGTGGTGTAATTGATAATGGTGAGTTCCAATTCCAGTTAGGTTTCATTTTATTCACTTACGCGAAATAACCCTTAGGAAAGATATGAATCCACTTCTTCTCCTCCCGTCTGTGGGTTAATTAGTAAAGCCTGTCACTAAAACCAGTATTATCTAACAAAAAAATTGCGTAAAAATATTTAGATTTCGGCATTAAATAACCCATAGAGATGTTGATACACCGGTAAACAAAAACAATCAACGAACATTCATTTACGTGAAAATATCTTTGGGAAAGGCATGAATCCCCCCCCCCATAACTATGGGTAAATAGCAGGATAGGCTTGGTCCTATAGCCTTGGGTGGCAACCAGTCTTGGAGTGGGCCAACAGTAGATTCAGAAACTCCAACTATGGATTCAATAGCCTCATCAATCGGCAATTAGCCAAGCGTGACTAGACCCCTGAAGACATGGTCAATCAGAAAGGAGTCCTTTCACCAGGAGTGAGAAGGCCTGGGTTTGGATATGGATGGAGTGGTTACCATCCTCTTTTCATGACTCCAGCAGGTCAATTTAAGATGAGTTCTGAAGCTACTAAAATGGGCAACTGATCACATTTGTCTTTGCTTTTAAATATTAGCACCAATTGGGTTGATACTCTCTTCGGGCTTCTTGAAGTGATAGGAAACCTGGGAGTAAAATCGTAGGAAAATGTCACAGGGATAACGTCAAAAAAAATGTCACAAATTTGATCAAGAAAGAAGTCGTAGTGTTGGCTAAGAAAAAAAAGTAACGGCAAAATAAAAGTGACAGTAAAAACTTCCAGTTTCGTTAAGAAACAAAATGTATCAAGAGAAAATTTTTTTTAGTTTTTCATTAAGAAAAGACTAAAAAAATTTGGAGGACTAATTAAAGTGTTGTGTAATATGAAGGTCAGAGGAAGTGATGATTATAAAGATATGGACGATTTGATTGACATTTGACTTGAAAATGTTTTTTCGATGATGTATTTCCACAGAGTGGTTCTTGGGATAAATCTCTCCCGGTGGTTCTTCTTATAATTAGAATATAGGGTGAAGGGCTTAACTGTAAGAGGTCTATAAAGGACGTTTTGATTCAATGGTATGGAAGGGTTTGGCTGAAAATGGTCTGTAAAGGGCGTTTTGATTCAATGGTATGGCAGGGCGTCACCGTAAAAGGTCTGTAAAGATCGTTATGATTCAATGGTATGGCAGGGCCTGACTGTAAAACGTCTGTAAAAGGCGTTTTGATACAATGGTATTATCTTGGGCGTTTTAATTCAATGGTATGGCAGGTCTTAACTATAAAAGATCTGTAAAGGGCGTTTTAATTCTTATGCATGGCTTAACCTTTTTTTTTTGATTCAGTGGATGAGGTATGACAGGGCTTAATTTTAACAGGACTATATTCCGGGAAATAATATGATTTGTTCCAGCATTTCTCTCATAACAGTAAATGTTTGAACTGGTGAAACTAGAGAATGGAGCTCATTCAAACAACTGCTATCGAAATGGTGATAGGTTTCCGACGTTTTGTCTGTGGGAAAGAGGTTGTTGGGTGGAAAATAATGAGTTCGAGTTGAGTCGCCCCAAATCAAGTTAAGTGGTAAATATGCGACCAAATAGATTTGACCAGGCAGAAAATTTTCCCGATAAACTGGTTGCCAACCAAGGCTATAGGACCCAATCTGTCCTACTATTCAACCCATAGTTTGGGGAGAGAACAGGTAGATTTCTGCCTTTCCCAAGGGTATTTGTGCATGATTGTAATGAACCCAACTGGAATTTGAACTCGGCTCTCAGATTTCTCATTCTGGTGGTTAATACATCCCACACCAGCCGAGATATGGTTATTTTTTTATCCTCGTGAAAGTTAAAACATTGCAGAAGGTGTCAGGTTTTCTGGAGCAGTTGAACTGATGTTTTCCCGCCATATATATCGTATATATATATATATATATATATGCTCGTATATATGAGTCCCGCGTGTCTGGAATTAACTTGAGGCCCAATAGATGTTCCCTCATTGATGTACTAATCGAGCCTGAAATAAAATCAGGGTCTGATCAGTGAGGATGAAATAATACATGCTTAGTTTTTGAGATATTGAAAGTTACACGCCCGTTTTCCCCCGTGGTCGGACATTTGGAGAGACATTTGACTTTTGAGAGACATTTGACCGAGAGACATTTGGCAACGGACATTTGGCCGAGAGAGATTTGACCAAATGGTCATTTGGCCGAGAGACATTACGCCAAACAAAACATTCGGTTGAGAAACATCTGACCGAAGGTTTTGCGAACAGACATTTGCCGAAGACATTTGAATGGACATTTGATAATGGACATTTGGCCAATGGACCTTTTGGTAGAGATATAACATTTGGCCAAACGAACCTTTTGGCCGTATATAACAGACATTTGACCGTGAGACATTTGCCGAGAGACATTTGGCTGAATGGACATTTGGCTGAATGGACATTTGAAATGGACAACCGACGGACATTTGGCAGAGACATTTAGACATTTAGCTGAATGGACATTTGACTGACGGACATTTGGCCGAGAAACATTTGGCAGGGAGACATTTGGCTGAATGGACATTTGACTGACGGACATTTGGCCAATGGACCTTTGGTCAAGAGACATTTGACCGGAACATTTGGCCAAACGAACCTTTGGCGAGAGATATTTGACCGGACAGACATTTGACCGAGAGACATTTGGCCGGGAGACATTTATGAATGGACATTTGGCCCAGAGAGACATTTGGGGAACATTGGCCGAGAGACATTTGAAGGAACATTTGGCCGAGAGACATTTGGCCGAAGGAACATTTGGCCGAGGAGACATTTAAAAGAAACATTTGGCCGAGAGACATTTGGCAAGGAACATTTTTTTTTTTTTATTGACTGAGTGATTATTTGGCAACGGACATTCACCGAAAAATGTACGTAACAAGCAATGGCTTTGTTTTAATTAGTATTATTATAAGGTAGAATAGGACTAATAATTACCACTGAAGATCAAGTTATTAAATTACTAAATCTAAAGTTAAAGCTTTATTTCAATATTTGTTTATTGAAATTAGTATTTTTAAAAATAGCTTAATTATTTAATATCTTTCTAGATTTCTGAGATGAGGTATTATGCACACTATTTATATTATTCTGACTATTGTCCTCATCCTTGTGGTCATATTTATCACAATGTTTCGGCCGTTGTATGCATTCTTCAGGTGGTTAGATGTCTATGAGCCTTTATTTGCTCCTGGACAATGGCACAGTGGATAAAGGCATTGAGATCCAGTGACAGTGTGAGTTCAATGCCTGGTTAAGGCAATGGAGAACTTGGAGAGGGGAATTAACAGGAAATAACTGACATCGATTGGACATCGCAAGTGGAACTAGAGCAGAGCTAGAGATAATGATCATTAAAAGCGAATTTAAAAGTTATTTCATATCGTAAAAGCTTAAGAATTTTGCTGTAGTAAAATGTGCTTTTTCTCAAAATACTTAGCAACTTACAGTAATATTTGATGTAAAATATAATATATACAGAATAGATTTTTAAAAAAAGCCCGTCAAAAAAAAATTCTAAATTAATACAGTAAATAAATATATATATATGTAGCAAATTACGATAATGAGGGTGACATACATGTAAGTAGGCCACATTCGGTTAAATGTCCGTCGGCCACATTTCCGAATACCGTTTTCTCTTCACTGAGCTGTTAGAGCTAGTTCAGAGGAAAGATCAGCAGGTATAATCCAGTTAATTTTTGTGCTTTAAAAAATATAAATGGTTAAATCCAAGTTCGCTAAAAAAAACCTGATATTTCAACGAGCCAATAAGAAACAATATCTGCTTACAAGGATATGACGTCATAGTATCAGGAGCCAACCAGAAACCAAGGGAAAATTCCCAATTCTCATTGCTAAAAAAAATAAAATAAGATAAAAGCTACATATATAAAGAAATAAAATTCGGTGATACATCACTTAGAAATGTTTTAAACGGGCCTGGAGACACCAGGAGCAGTGTGGTCAGGAATTATATTTTCTACATTTTACATTGTTTTACCTTTACAAGAGCCAGAACCGACTAAAATGGAGTATTGTTGGCAATCTGATGAGTACCCAATCTCCACTCTCTAACCTGATAGAATTCAAAAGCGTTTACCGGCCTTGTGGGTGATGAATAGTTTTCCGCTTTATTTCCCAGTAGATGAAAAGCTTGCTTTCTTAATCACTATCTTCATAGCAAATGTTCCTTTTGGTTCCACCAGTAAAACCTTTCACAGATAGAACTCGCTATTCACACAGCAGAGATAGAACGTATGCAAATATAAATATAAAAGTGAACGAACACTCAGAGGCGACAGACTGTTTCATGATAGATTAAAAAAAAAAATAAACGACATTAAAGTAAAGCACAAATTGCAATAAATTACTTTCATTCAAATTTGTCGTTCTTAATATTCACCCTTAGACCTTTTTATCTAAAGACAGGCGTTAAATTTGAGAACATCCAGGACACACTTTAAAAAAACTAAAATGATACATTGACACACTTCATCCTCTCTCCCACCTCACTCCCTCACTTCGTTAACTTTACGTAGACTTGATGAAGTCCGTAAAAAACGTGTGAATTCTTTTCATTTTTTCATTTCAGCTTTTGGAATTAAAGTCTGATGATCCAGAATCTGTTAAAGGGGTTATGGTGAAATAGCTTATTACATGGAATCTTATCGTGGTCTGTCTTTTATTCAAACAAATCTGCTCTGAATTTTACATTGAGCTCTCTGGATATCATCCTCCTCGGGTCTACCCATACGGATTACCTAAGTTTGCATAAACTATATATATATATATATATATATATATATATATATATATATATATATATATACACACACACTTTTCTCACACACACACACACACACACACACACACACATATATATATATATATATATATATATATATATATATATAATATATTTCTGATTAAACAATTTAGACATGTGTTTGTTTATTTTTTTTAATAATATCCAACCTTTCGTAATAACATATAAGCTTTGTCGTTTCATGATTAAAAAGAGCAAGAAACGTGCCATGGTTATATTTAATCATTTTTTTTTATTTTTCCGAGTACTTTCGACATATTCCAATATCATCTTCATGGTTTATGATGGCTAAGACAAATAGTTGTGTGTCCGAAGTAAATTTTTGCTTTGGGGTTTAAACCGTAAGCAGTTCCGGTCATGCGCAATGTCACAAATAATGATTTTTTTTTTTTAATTTCCATATAGCAAAAATCTTAATGTAAAAGAGTTAGAATTGAATTCGTTTGGAGGTTACAGTTTGTTTTTAAAGAAACCGTTTAGTTCTAACGTAGATCCTCGAATGTAGAGAACGCTATTTTCATATTGGTAACTGAAACTAACGTCAGTTATTGTCATGTGTAGAGAATATTGTCATTACATCTGTATTGACGCATTCAGCCATTTTCTTTTGATTTTACATTCCTCCAGTTGCTCAGAACATTCTGTTTTTTGTTATTATTGCATACTTCCTTTAATTAAATTCATTTCGTTTTTTGCTTTGAGAAAGTCCACATT
>CAHIKZ030000420.1:862500-880000 GCA_903632075.3 Acanthosepion pharaonis | reverse complement strand
CCCGAAGAAAAATGGGGAATAAAAAAGAAAGAACCAAGAACATTAAAACAAGGCGAAAACAATCGTCAAGTGTTTAAGCTCCAAGTCCAGAGAAAAAAAAACGAGTAAAAAGAAAACTACTTAGAGTAAAACCTAAGATAATCCTAAGGAGCCAAGCAAACTTATCTAGGTTTCACCTAAACGAATCGTTACCCTGACGATCCGTTTAGATGTAACCTAGTAGGTTTGCCTGGCCTTTAGGATTACCTTATATATATATATATATATATATATATATATATATATATATATATATATATATATATAACTACTCGTATGTAGACATAAAAAATCTTGGCTACTAAATTAGACGTTTTCCTGTTATTGACTTTCGACCTTGAGGATTTTTTTTTTTTGAATAAATATTTACCCCCCATTAGGTTGTGTTTGTTTTTTGTTGTTTTTTTTGTCACGTGGTATGATTTTAGCTATCACCTATAAGAATGTGTTTCTCTTTGCCTCGTTAGCCAAACTTTCCCTGACGATCCGTTTAGGTGAAACCTAGGTAGGTTTGTCTGGCTCACTAGGTTTATCTATCTATCTATCTATCTATCTATATATATATATATATATATATATATATATATATATACATGGCAATTTTCTTCGTTCTTTGTCTCATGTTCTCCCAACAACTTTCTTTACGTGGTTTGATTGGAAAGATTGAATCAAATCAAAGAAGCAGCCATCATCATCCTTCGACCTTCCTGTAGTTGGTCGTAACTCCATTAACAATCTCTATCGACACTGCTCGGTCCAGCATTGCTGTCTCCAGATCCCCAATGTCCAACCCTGCGTCTCGAGCCATGGTGTCTGGGAAAGTCAACTTAGAAGACACCTCCAGAAGGATGCCATAGAAGTAAAGATGAGACGTCCTCTCTGTCCGCTCGGTGGAAATCGTTTTTGTTTGAGCTTAAGAGAAATTCATCTCAGTTCTCCGTAAATTGTGTTAAGCATTGCATAGGATCTCCAACTGATATTCTGGATTTTTCTAAGCAGATTTGTATATGTTCCATCCCGTCATCTCTCAAAGTAAACAGATAATGTCCACATTTCTGATCCATACAGTAGGACTGGTTCAATCAGTGTTTGAAAAGCTTGGACCTTTTAAAAAGCCAAGAGGATGGTAGGTTCGAGCGCCAAATCTTCTTCTGCTCCTCATCCTTCTTGTCCTCTTCTTCTTCTACTCCTTATCTTTTACTGCTTCTTCTTCTCCTCCTCCTTCCTCTTCTTCTTTGTCTTTTTCTTCTTCTGTGCCTCCTCTTCCTTCTTGTTCTTATTCTTCTTCTCTTCATTCCTTTTTCTTCTTCTTCACCTCCTCCAACTCATCATCATTATCCTTTTTCTGTTCCCCGTCCTTCTTCTTCTTCTTCTTCTGAGGCTCCTCATCCCCCTCTTCTTCTTTTTCTCTTTCTTCTTCTGATCCCCCTCGTTCTCCTCCTTTTTCTCCTCCTTCTTTTTCTCTTCCTCCTGCTACTTCTTCTTCTTCTTCTTCTTCTTCCTTTTTCTCCTCCTTTTCTTCCTCCTAGCTTCTTCTCCTCCTCCTCCTTCTTTCTCTTCTTCTTTTCCTCCTCCTTTTTTCTCTTCTTCTTTTGAGACCTGCCTGCAAATCTAGTATTGCGCTTAGATTCATAAGTTCGAGCTATGAAAACGTCATCTCTCAAGGCAAACAGATAATGTCCAAATTTCTGATCCATACTGAAAGACTGGTTCAATCAATGTTTGAAAAGCTTAGACTTTTTAAAAAGCCAAGAGAATGGTAGGTTCGAGCGCCAAATCTTGGCAACTTTGTTACACGCATCCCATGCAAGAACATTGCGAATGCTGAAGACTTTTGGAGAATCTATCATGTGATATCCAAGATATTTAAAGTCCTCAAATCTTTTGATGGTTGTATTATTCAGTGACTTCAGCTCGGATGGTTCAGGGGAGGTTGCGCCCTTAATGAGACCAACACCCCCGTGTAAATTAATTGAAACAAAACTAATAATTGCGTTCTTATTTACTTTTTATTTAAATTTTTCTAATGAAACATGACCCAGTGCACATGTTAGTACTTCGTATGTCCATTCCACGAAGTCTCTTCCTTGCCGATTGACCACAGATTCTCGATTGGATTTAAATCAAGAGAGTTTCCGAATTAGTCGATAGTACTTTCATTTGCTCACTGGTAAGGCTTGCCAGTGTTTTCGTGCAGCGTTACAATTTTCGAACGCTTCCTTGGAGTAATGTCCATCGCAGACAATGGTCGTAGGACAATTAATCGACAGTCGAGACAATATATCTGGACAGATTCATATTACTGCAAACCACTGCAAATGACCTAATCTGAGGAAAAAAATAGAAATCGATTACAGCCTCACTTCAGTGAGTCTAAAACGTATGGTGAAAGAATAGAGACTAAAGCGGTTGTTTCAATTAATTTGCAAAAGCGTGTCAGAATCAATCAGATTTAATTTCCTATTTAATACTTGAGCTGAACACTTTTCAGTATATATTAATACCATTGCCCTTATCAGACACGCAAATGCACATACACCTACACATTATTAATACCGTTCGTTTCACAGACACACACACACACACACGTATAAGGTTCAAACATCTCAGTTCTTAGATGAGAACAGCCAGACCGCTCGCCTACATTATATTGGCGAATTCTGGTGCAGAACTAACCAAACTTTTCAGAAGACCCGAATACAAAGAACTGGTACATATAGTATGCCACAAGGTCCCCAAGTGACCCTTTTCAGGCTGTGAATTCAAACTTGTCCTCCTCCTAGACAGGACGGTAACAAAGGTTACAGGATCCAGCTTGTCCTGCTATTTACCCATAGCTAAGGGAGAAAAGAGATCAATTCATACCTTTCCCAAGGTAACGTAAGTGAATCTAATGAACTTGACTCCAACCTCTGATTCCTCAATCCAAGCCGCTATCCATTACTCTTGGAAGGGGAGACAAATGCCTATATACTTGTATGTCCTTATCTCTAGTAATATATATGGAGAAATTTTCCAGTTATTTTTCGATGTTTGAGGGTCCAGCAGCTGAGACCTTAGAACCGAACAGCCAGACTAGCCGCACATATGATTCCATTAAAGAACTGAAGGTTTGTGCAGAACCAACGATTCTTTTCGGAAGGACCGAACACATGAAGCTGGCGCACATAATGTGCCACAAGGTCCTCAAACAACCCTCCTCAGATTTCAAACCCAGATTTGTCTTTCACCTAGACTGGTTGGCAAGCATAGCTAAAGAGCCCAATTTGTCATAGTTTTCCATGCGTATTTGCATATAAAAGAATGTAACGAACTCAACTGGAATACGAACTTGATTCTTCGATTTCATAGTCTGTGGACCTATCAATTACACTGTCTATCTATCTATCTATCTATCTATCTATCTATCTATCTATCTATCTGTTTCAGTCTGTTCATATCTATCGATTTCTTTTCAGATCATATCTAAGTTAGTCTTTTAATTATCGATCTCAGTCTGTTCATATCTATCTATCTATCTATCTATCTATCTATCTATCTATCCTATTCTGATCGTTATCTATCTATCCTATTCTGATCATTATCTATCTATCTATCTATCTATCTATCTATCTATCCATATCTATCTTTATTCTCATTATCATTATCCAGATCATTATCTATCTATCCTATTCTGATCTATCATTATCTATCATCTATCTATCTATCTATCTATTCATCCTATTATGATCTATCTATCTATCCTATTCCTATCTATCTATCCTATTCTGACTCATTATCTATCTATCTTCTATCTATCTATCTATCCTATTATGATCATTATCTATCTATCCCATTCTGATCATTATCTATCTATTCATCTATCTATCTATCTATCTATCCCATTATCATTATCTATCTATCCTATTCAGATCATTATCTATCTATCCTATTCTGATCATTATCTATCTATCTATCTATCTATCTATCTATCTATCTATCTATCTATCTATCCTATTATGATCATTATCTATCTATCCTATTCAGATCATTATCTATCTATCCTATTCAGATCATTATCTATCTATCTATCTATCTATCTATCTATCTATCTATCTATCATATTATGATCATTATCTATCTATCCTATTCAGATCATTATCTATCTATCCTATTCTGATCATTATCTATCTATCTATCTATCTATCTATCTTATTCTGATCATTATCCATATATCTATCCATTATTTCTATTTCTATCTTCATCTATCTATCTATCCTATTATGATCGTTATCTATCTATTTCAGTTCATATCTATTTATTTCAGACTGTTCATTATCTATCTATCTATCTAATTCAGTTTGTTCATATCTATCGTTAAAATGTTATATATTCATAGGGTAAAAGTGATCAATATCGAAGATAGATAGTTTATATAGAAATTGTGAACATAAGAATCTGGTCATTGCATCGAAGAGTGAAACTGATAGTTACCACAATGCAGTCTTAATTCTTTTATATAAATTATTTTTCTCTCTCTCTCTTTCTCTCTCTTTCTCTCTCCCTCCCTCTATCACACACACACACATCTCTATTCTCTCTCTATCTCTCTATCTCTCTCTCTCTCTCTATATATATATATATATATATATATATGAATAATCAAGAAAATCTTTTTACCATATGTGGGGAATAGACTATTTCGGCAGACGATGAAAGTGGTCGTTTGTCTATTCAACTCAGATGTATAATGAAGACTTTCGAATGTCGACGTAAAAACAAATTCAAATTTCCATAGTGTAATTTTGCCTTATTTAGCTTACATTAAGTTACGCCCCCTCATAATGTATATGGTCTGGAACTTCTCCTATGTATTTAGAATTCTTGATGAGAAATAAAAAAGAATCTGCAATATTATTTGTCCTAACCTGGCATCTCGGCTTCAGTCACTTTCCCGTTGCTGTAACGTAGTTTTCCTGTGCCTTTTCTATAGATCCTTTCACAGTAATTCTTCTGATGAACATTTCTCTATGGTACCAAGACTTTATCGATTTAAGCACGATATTAGACTGGCAGCAAGGTTTAGATGTAACCGTAAGTTCTATGTCAACAGTTTCTTCTGTCACATTGTGGAACTCTCTCCCGGCTTCTTGGTATCTAGTCAAGTTTGATCTTCAAAAAATTTAAATAATGTCTATCGTTATCGTTTTGTTTGTCTTCTTAATTCTTGTTCTTTTATTGTCCTGTCTCCTTTATAATGTTGTTCTTTTTGTCATGTTCTCAAACACTCAGTAAACATTGGCATCTTAGTGGCTTTATTGCCTTGCTTGGTGTAAAAGCATAAAAAATAATAATGATATAAAAACATCTGGTTGTCTCCGTTAGAGATCTCCGTTTATTGTATTCGTCAAACTTAAAATTGATCAATGTTTGAAAATCCTAGACATTAAAAGTAAAAAAGACATTGGGTAAATAACAGGACGAAAGAAAGAAAGAAAGAAAGAAAGAAAGAAAGAAAGAAAATATGAGTGTAGTTATGGAAAGAAAGAAAGAAAGAAAGAAAGAAAGAAAGAAAGAAAGAAAGAAAGAAAATATGAGTGTAGTTATGGAAAGAAAAAAAGAAAGAAAGAAAGAAAGAAAGAAAGAAAGAAAGAAAAGAAAGAAAAAAGGAAAATATGAGAATAGTTATGGAAAGAAAGAAAGAAAAGAAAGAAAGAAAGAAAAAGAAAGAAAGAATATGGAATAGTTATGGAAAAGAAAGAAAAGGAATATGAGACTAAAAAGAAAGAAAGAAAAAAGAAAATATGAATAGTTATGGAAAGAAAAAAGAAAGAAAGAAAAGAAAGAAAGAAAGAAAGAAAGAAAGAAAAAGGAAAGAAAAGAAGAATATGGGAATAGTTATGGAAAAGAAAAAAAAAGAATATGAGACTAAAGAAAGAAAAAAGAAAGAAAATATGAGAATAGTTAAGGAAAAAGAAAGAAGAAAAGAAAGAAAGAAAAAAGAAAGAAAAAGAAAGAAAGAAAGAAAGAATATGTGAATAGTTATGGAAAGAAAGAAAAAGGAATGTGAGACTAAAGAAAGAAAGAAAGAAAAAAAAAAATATGAAATAGTTATGGAAAGAAAGAAAGAAAAGAAAGAAAAGAAAGAAAAAGAAAGAATATGGAAAAGAAAGAAAAGAAAGAAAGAATATGGAGAATAAAGAAAGAAATATGAGAAAAGAAAATAAAGAAAGAAAAAAGAGAAAGAATATGAATAGGAAAGAAAGAAAAGAAAGAAAGAAAGAAAGAAAGAAAGAAAAAATAATATGGGAAAAGTTAAGAAAAAGAAAAAAGAAAAGGAATATAAAGAAAAGACTAAAGAAAGAAAGAAAGAAAGAAAATATGAGAATAGTTATGGAAAGAAAGAAAGAAAGAAAGAAAGAAAGAAAGAATATGGGAATAGTTATGGAAAGAAAGAAAAAGGAATATGAGACTAAAGAAAGAAAGAAAATATGAGAATAGTTATGGAAAGAAAGAAAGAAAGAAAGAAAGAAAGAAAGAAAGAAAATATGAGAATAGTTATGGAAAGAAAGAAAGAAAGAAAGAAAGAAAGAAAGAAAGAAAGAATATGGGAATAGTTATGGAAAGAAAGAAAAAGGAATATGAGACTAAAGAAAGAAAGAAAATATGAGAATAGTTATGGAAAGAAAGAAAGAAAGAAAGAAAGAAAGAAAGAAAATATGAGAATAGTTATGGAAAGAAAGAAAGAAAAAAGAAAGAAAGAAAGAAAGAAAGAAAGAAAGAATATGGGAATAGTTATGGAAAGAAAGAAAAAGGAATATGAGACTAAAGAAAGAAAGAAAATATGAGAATAGTTATGGAAAGAAAGAAAGAAAGAAAGAAAGAAAGAAAGAAAGAAAGAATATGGGAATAGTTATGGAAAGAAAGAAAAAGGAATATGAGACTAAAGAAAGAAAGAAAGAAAGAAAATATGAGAATAGTTATGGAAAGAAAGAAAGAAAGAAAGAAAGAAAGAATATGGGAATAGTTATGGAAAGAAAGAAAAAGGAATGTGAGAGTAGATAAAAAAAGAAAGAATGAATGAATGAATGTGGGAGTAGTTAAAAAAAGAAAGAAAGAATTGAAAATTAATAAAGTATAACAAATAACGAATGACCAAGAGAATCAACGAACCTTCGAAGGAAAGAAGGAAAAAATGAAGGAATGAATCAAGTAGATATGGAAAAGAAAGAAAGAATCAAGTAGATATGGAAAAGAAAGAAAGAATCAAGTAGATATGGAAAAGAAAGAAAGAATCAAGTAGATATGGAAAAGAAAGAAGAAATAATATGAATATTAGAAATATGAAAGAATGACTGAAAACAAACTCTTCTTGATTTTTCCGTAAATCCGTTTTCGCAATCATGGCTGCCTCTTTCTTTTGAACAGCGTACGTAACCATCTTAACAATGCACAATGGCCGTGCCAAAACGAAGTGCGCATGTCCAAAGCGAATTTCTCTAAACTTCCGACGTCATTTGATTCCGGAAGCCAGTATCGTAGATTTGAAAGTCAAGACTCTCACTTCACGGACGGACATGTTGTAGCCGAAAGGCAGCGACCAATTAGGTGCCATTCAGATCACCGAAGGTTTAGCGCGTTTTTGAGAAAGTGCCAAAAAGAATTTGGCAAAGGCAGACCTCGCCCGAACCACATGAAGACCTCTGTTCGGCGAATGGGTAAAAGGGTCGAGTGCAGGCGATGTTGTGCTGGGTAAACGGTACCAAAATTGAGGGTTCGGATTGGGCCAGTGCCGAAAATGAGTTGAACACGATCAATATCTTTGTTACGATAGCAAAGAACGTTGTCAAACTTGGAGGATATTTATACCCACCTGTGTGTTGTTTATTTTGCAAATGAACACATGGGGCAGAAAAGTGGGGTGTATACGGGATATTTGGATGTTGAATTTTGGATGTAGATTTCAAGGTGGTTAATTAATATTAATTATCTTATTTAATTAAGACTTCAGAACGTTTTATCGTTATCGTAGACAAGGCTTGGCAAATATCTTCATGGGCTTATAATATAAAATTATTCTTTTAAATAAACAATCTAATAAAAAAAAATAGGGATTAATATTTTTGCGAAGGTGGTGTAAAAGCCGTCTATATATGTCTATTATCTTGTATTCCAATGGCAGTTGATTTAAACGGTTTACTCCTGGTCTTATTAGATTTTTTCCTTCTCAAAGATGGACTGCCTTCACTATGGCTATAGAGTTCCATCTACCCATTGTACAGGATTCCCCCCCTAAAAAAATGAAATTTGGTACAGTTTATTCAATTGTTGGAATTTTTTAGTCATTTGAAACGAAAGCAAAGGATAGAAATTTAGAATAAAAACATAAGTGTTAGACGTGATGTTCAAACTAAAAATGTTAAGTGTTTTATATGTCAATTTTTTTTCATCATATACTAAATCTAAAATGACATCCATATGAAAGTGTTGACCTAACGAGTCTATTGAAGAACATGACACGGGTTTTCAGATTAATGATTCGGTTTTGAAGCGCCTTGAGGTTCTGAGCGAAACTACCACAATCGCAGTCTATTCTACAAGGTGCCCCACCAAAAAAACAACAAACAAAATAAACAGGAAATTTGGCGCAGTTTAATTATTGGAATTTTTGTTAGTTTTTCGAACCAAAAGCGAAGGATAGAAATTTAGTCGCTTTCTTAAAGAGAACAATCACCACGTGTTGAAAATTTGCTAACTGTAGCATCTTGGAACAACAAATAGTTAAACAAATTATATGTTAGACATTTTTTTACTTTATTCATATAGTGAAATATATAGTTAGTTTATTTTATGTTAGTTGTCTTTCATCATATAGTAAATCTAAAATGTCCTTCTTTTGTGGGGAAACATGTAGTATAAATTTTATAAGATTTTTGATCCTGGAGGTCAATCAGGCTTTTCTACAATTATTTTGCAAGTTTCAATTTTTTTTTTAATTATTTCACCTTTTAAGCAAGGCAATAAAGCCACTAACACACAAAGTATTATTGGGTGTTAGAGAATATATAAGAAATAAAAAACACTATTAAACAGTGAGAACAATAAACAAATAGGAATTAAGAGAGATGTTATCAAAATGATATTGCATCTAAATTTCTAATTTATGTTTTTAATATAGTGTGCCCCACAAAAAACTAGGAATTTTGCTAAAGTTTATTTAATTGTTGGAATTTTTCTTACAGTTATTTGAAACAAAAGCAAAGGATAGAAATTTAGTCGCTTAAAACAACAAAGACACAAATGTTAGATGTGAAGTTCAATCTAAAGAACTCTGGCAAAGTTTCTTGGCATTCTTTCAGTCCCCAAGTTGAATGTTTTTTCTTAAACACAACAATCACCTCGCGTTGAAAATTTCGTAACAGCAGCATCCTGGAACAACAAATGGTTAAAAATATATAAGCTTGTTTGTATTTTTAGTTCCTTCATATAGTGAAATATATAGTTATGTTTTATTTTAATTTATTAGTTAATTTCCGATCTTAGGACATATGGAACCGAAAAGCCTAGCTTGCTGATTCTCCTAATTTTTTCTATGTGTCGCCATGTGATAGACTATGATGTGTTTAAAATCTTTGTTAATTCTTGTGTACATTACGTTTCGGCCGTTGTACGTTCCGGCCTTCTTCAGGTGGTTGGATTGTCGAACTGAACCCTTTATTTCGCTCGCTGGGGTAGACTAGTTCCACGTGCCATGTCTAATGGATGTCAGTTATCAGTTATCTCCTGTTAATTCTCCTCTCCAAGTTCTCCACTGCCTTAACCAGGTATTTAACTCACTCATCGCTTTTCTCTGACATGCATTATTACTGGTTCCCATATTGTATTCATTTCTATGCTTGGTCGGCTCAGCAGATTTTTGTGGCCTAGCATATGTGCCGATTCCTTAAGTTTACGAATTTTCCAATGATGTTCTTTGTTTATGATTTCAATCTGATCCCACACAGGGCGGTGATCTCTCTTTTCTCTTCATATGTGGTCAGCCACGCCTGATTTTTCCACTTCCCATTCTGTTACAGCTTGTTGGTGTTCTTGAAGCCTTACCTTAAGGGGGAGGCCTGTCCCCACTTTATATTTCCGCAGCTGTACGGGATTTTTTCAGTCTCCAAGTTGCATGTTCTTTCTTAAAGAGAACAATCACCTCGCGTTGAAAATTTCGTAACTGCAGCATCCTGGAACAACAAATGGTTAAAAATGTATAAGTTTTTGTTTTTTTTTTAGTTCATTCACATTGTGAAATATATAGTTATGTTTTTTTTTAATTTATTAGTTAATTTCCGATCTTAGGACGTGTGGAACCGAAAAGCCTAGCTTGCTGATTTTCCTAATTTTTTCTAAGTGTCGCCATATGATAGCCTATGATGTGTTTAACATCTTTGTTAATACTCGTGTAGTTTTCTGTGGATTGTTTTCTACTTATGACTATTTTTGATACTCATGCCCGTCTATCAGGCGCTTTGTACTCATCTACAGTTCGCCATTCCTATAGAGAGCAACAGTGTCAGATTTACTGAGAGTTTTTCCCGGACTATGTTCAAAGACGTGCGTATTATGGTACCAACATTCATACTCTGGTTTCCATCTTCAAAGTCCATTCAAGAACCATCAAGAGAACGGTGAATAAGTTTAAAAAGAGGGAACAGTATAAAGGAAAACTAAATCAGGAGATCACAACAGGAAGAGGGGTCATCATTTCAACTTAGAGCTAAATGCATTCTTATTGTTCAAAGTAGATTCCAACAGTGTTGATTGCTTTCTCCTTATGACTATTCGTGGTATTCATGTTTCTCTTTCACTGGTTTAGTAGTCATCTACGGTTTGCTATTCCTATAGAAAACAGGAGTATCAGATTTACAGATAGTTTTCCCGCACCAGACATGCGTATTATGTCCTGCGAAAGTGGTGTAAAAGCCAAATACATAGTTTAGCACGTAATGTCGTCTACATATGACTGCCGTCTTGTATTCCAATGGCAGTTGATTTAAACGGCTTACTCCTGGTTTCATTAGAGTTTCTGTTCCCCAAAACTTCACTACGGCTATGGAGTTCCATGTGCCCCTAACAGTAAAATGCTGTACAGGACTATAGCTTACCGCTTGTCGATAGCAGGAACCGAGCCACGATAGAGGCGGAGTTAATGTATGTTGCCACTGCATGGACATTAACTAAAACCCTCCAATCTAAGCTCTATGGAACCTATCCTAGAATGCTGAGAGCTATAATTGTCTTGGAAACAACATCCAACTAAATGACAGCTCTACCGACCCATCCCTGTTAGTTCTACAATCTTACGCGAAGACAGAATGCACTTTGCAGACCACTGCTGGCGAGCAAAACAAGAACCTGCGAGATATCTACTGCTTTGGATACCTAGCCATGGAGCAAAACGGGTGGGTCGCCTAGCAATCACCTACAGTGACCGGCTATGTCATGACACAGAATGCTTTCCTAATAAGCTTCTGACCTTGATGCAGGACCGTGATCGTTAGCGTGACAGACACATGAATGTCGCAGCTAGCTCGACCGAATAAAAATATATAATAAATAATATTTTTGTTGCAAATTCTCAAGAACAACAACAAAAAAATGTCTACATTTGTTCCTCATATGTTTAAGTTTTATCACAATTCTAGTCCTGGATATGACGATAAACAACATCCGCGTCCTGGGTATGACGATAAACAACATCCGTGTCCTGGGTATGACGATAAACTATATCCGTGTCCTGGGTATGACGATAAACTACATCCGTGTCCTGGGTATGACGATAAACTACATCCGCGTCTTGGGTATGACGATAAGCTACATCCAACAGCAAGGCCTCTGATCAGTAGGTTTTGAAGAGCGTCGAACCACCCTGTTCCAGGTCCGCCCTGACTCGGGGTGGTAGCACCTGTTTGTGTCCCAGATATGGGCAAATAGTTAACCCCCAAACTGGGGTTCAAACACTATGAAAGTTTTAAACAGGTTTTAATACCAGAAATACATTGTAAAAACCTATTTCCAGCAATAAATCTTTGAAGAAAAAAAACTATTTCCAGCAATAAATCTTTGAAGAAAAAACTATTTCCAGCGATACATTTTTAAAGAAAAAAAAACTATTTCCAGCAATAAATCTTTGAAGAAAAAAAACTATTTCCAGCAATAAATCTTTGAAGAATAAAAAACTATTTCCAGCAATAAATCTTTTGAAGAAAAACTATTTCAGCGATACATTTTAAAGAAAAAAACTATTTCCAGCAATAAATCTTTGAAGAAAAAAAACTATTTCCAGCAATAAATCTTTGAAGAATAAAAAACTATTTCCAGCAATAAACTTTTGAAGAAAAAAAAAATTATTATCAGCTATATATTTTTGAGGAAAAAATATTACCAGCAATAGTTTTTTGAAAAAAAAAAATTATTACACCAATACATTTTTGACAAAAAAAAATATTACCAGAAATAAATTTTTGACAAAACAAAATATTACCAGCAATAAAAATTTTGTCGGCATTAAATAACCCATTGGGGTTGACATGCCATAAAACAAAACAAACCAAACCAATTCTAATCATTGCTTTTTAAAACAATAAATATTGCCGAGGAGTGAAGGTAGTTATAATAATAGCGGGGTCAAGGAAAAAACCGACTCGAATTTTTTGCGGGCACGAAGATCCGATTTTACTGAAAATCTCTTTTAATGGAAACCAGATTCAAGAGTTCGTTGAAACATTTTTAAGAACAAAGCCTGTGGAATTTTATTGAAAGGTATCAAAGAGCTGCCTGATAAGTGGCAACCAGTCGTTGCAAATAATGGTGTATATATAATTGAATAAAATGTAACTGGTGCCTCCTGTAATATTTAATTCTTACATATTCAAAATTTTAGTACAATTCACATGAAGGAAGCTTAAAAGGCCATTAACTTGGTCTCTAAACAAACCTACAAAGACGATGGCATCAATGAAAGAGAAAAATGTAAAAAACGAAAAGATACTTAAATATATATATATAGTTTCAAAACATATAGCAGACAACTGAAAAGCAGAAATATAAAATATTAGGTTGGTGCAAAAATAATGACGTAATAAGGTCGTTTTTTGACGTTTTTTTAACGTCAAAAAAGGACATTATTACGTCATTATTTTTGCAATAACCTAATATTTGAATGAAATGTTTTTCTATAATATACTTTGATCATTTTAATCATGAAATAATAATGCAAAATGAAATTTGAGCTCACTAGAAAACAATTCACTATGAATAACTCATTCTTGAATTGCCCCCTTTTTCTGTTGGTATAGTAAGCCGAAGGGTGCACATCCTACACATGCTCCACCAAAATATTACCATGCCCCACCGGTGGGGCATGCGTCTCACGTTGGGATTCATTGATATAGATAGACGAAATATTTAGCTCGCTAGCTTGTCAGCGGCTTAGGTTATCACATATCGATGGACTGGCATGAACAAGGCTCTTTTCTTGATACTGTGCTGATCTCAGCTTAAAGTTCATTGATTTAAAAATATTGAATAAACAAATGAAAAATAGAAGAGAAGCAATGGAAAGGATTGGGGGGGGGCTTTTTCCAGCCAGAATAAATCCAAATTGAATTTTAAGAATTCAAAATTCCTTCCCAATCAATTCCGGAGTGACTACGTGCTGTCGAATAAAAAAAAACATGGGAAAGAGGATGCTGGATAGCTTGTAAGTTAGGTGGGCGTGCGTGGGTGCAATTGAAGTGGGTAAAGGACGCATGCGCGTATCAATATGTGCGTGGGAGTGTGATTTAAGTTCGTCAGTTCCGAGCAGTATAATGTACATATACAGACATACGAATACACACACACACACACACACACATATATATGACATTGAGGTCAACATCGAATTATGACAGTCTGTTTCATGCTTGAACGCAATCTTCAGGCCATCCTATATATATATATATATATATATATATATATATTATGGAATGGACAAAGTCCGACAATTATTTTAAGACATTTTATGTTTAACGTTCTTTTTATAGATACAAATATTTAAGTAAATGCTCTGTTTATAATAAACAGTATTAAATAACATTTACCGGCCTGAATGTCTGAGAAATTTTCATAGAAAATATTCGTCCTTTGACAGGATTCGAACCTGTATCTTATCGCTCGCCTACAAAGGATCGTTCGGTTGGCAAGGTCGAATTTACTACTTATATTCCGCGTTCGACCTATATATTACCGCCCCTGGTTGAAATAGGAGAAAGAGAATGTTACTGCCTATTTACAGACTCAGGCAGAGTCACCTAGCGGCGTTTTTTTTTTTTTAAGGTAAGTGGGTTAACTCCACAATCTTATAGTACAAAGAGAACGAAGAGAAATACTATATTTAAGGATTTTAAAGTTAGTATTCTATCACTGTGCAGCACGTGGTGTTATAGACCCAGAACTGTGTCAACTATAAAAAAAAATATTTTATACCAAAATGAAAATTGGGATGAAAATACACTCAGTGAAGCTGATAATCTATTGGAAAAATTAAACGAATTCAATTTTTTTTTATAAACTGGTTTTATACAATATTATCACGTGCTGAGAAATTGTTTGACATTTTACAATGTAAACAGATTGGTTTAAAATGTGCTCAGGATAAAATAAATGATTTTATTTAGTATATTGAAAATCAATACAATGATGAACATTATAAAATATCGAAACAACAAAGCTTGAAATTGCACATTTGAATGATTCTGAATACGCCCAATCCTTTTCTAAAAATAACAAGAGGAAAACAAATGAACTATGAAGAGATTTATCTGGAAATATTTCAGAGTATTTTAATGTCATTAAGCGAGCAATTTGCTCACATTGAAGAGTTTCAATATTTTGAACTATTCGATGTGAAAAAGTTTGAAATGTTTGCAGATAATTTTCCATTGAAGCAAATGCTCGAGTTTATTTGATTACAAATTTTTAGTAAAGAACGCGTCCTGGGTATGACGATAAACTACATCCGCGTCCTGGGTATGACGATAAACTACATCTGTGTCCTGGGTATGACGATAAACTACATTTGTGTCCTGGGTAAGACGATAAACTACATCCAACAGCATCCCCAAAACTAGATCTCATCCTGGGGATGATGATAAACTACATCTGCGTCTTGGGTATGACGATAAACTACGTCCAACAGGAAGGCCTCTGATAATACGTTTATTTGATATATTAATCAAAATAAGAAAAAATAATAGATTTCTAACATCTACTTTTTCTACTTTATATACTGTACACCCGTCTTTGTTTACAGTTGAAATGCCAGCCACCACCGCCGCCAAGTGGTGACTCTGAGAACTAATACGATTCGTTCCGCTAAACCCGCGCATTTTGAAATACATCGCTGACGATATGGAAGTTTTTTTTCCCTAAATAGCTCATTTTTTTTTATTTTGCTTGCAGATTTAGTCCGTTGCATCTGAAGTCCGTTGATGAGGTGTCCGTAGATGAAAGGTTTGTCTGTACAAATAATAAAATCTGGATTTAAAATGTTATGCTTATTGCTTAGTGTCTTGTTTAGTAATTATGTTTTTAAAAAAAAAAAAGGAGAATATATTTTTGTCGACGTTTGAATTGGAACATATAAATTTTAAATTTCGCACGTGTTTGCAAAATCTTACAGTTACATTAAGTTTGTCTTCGCAATGCAACATGAGGATGATCTTGGAGTAGATCGAAACTACTTGGTTTAACAAAAAATACAGCGCCTTCCTTGATGAATTTCAGCTTGACTTCAAGAAGATAATTAGAGTACTAGAAAGGATTATCATAAATATAGACATAATATGTATATTTTATTCATTGAAAAATGGTCGAAGATATATATATATATATATATATATATATATATATATATATATATATATATAAAAAAGTAATAAATCCGTTGGTATATAATTTACTCTTTAGTATTTCAATATATTTTGGTGTATTTTTAGTAAATATACCATTGATAATGAGATGTCAGTTTCATTTCAGTTTAGTGCAATTTAAATGACAATTTATCCATCGCACATGAATATATATATATATATATATATATATATATATATATATATATATAATTTGGTATATTTATATATACATACAACCAAATGGTAAAGAACAAATTTAGACAAAAATTCCTTTCATTAATAGTTAAGCAATTTCCTAAAGAAAGTAAACTATGTACTATTTTCAATAAAAATACACTAAAATTAAGTTACAGCTGTACAGAAAACTTAGAAAAATTATTAAGAAACATAATGCTAATATCTTTAATAAGCACTTAGACGAAAACCAAAGAAATTTAGACAATATAAAAATAAAAAGAGATGAGGATAAACAAAAATCATGTAACCGTAGAAATCCTCATAACTGTCCTCTACGAAATAAATGTCGCACGGAATCATTAGTATACCAATGCAATAACTCATCTATTGAGAATCCCGAAAGCATAAAAATCTATATAGGTTGCACAAGCCATGGGTTCAAAAAGAGGTTCAATCAACATAAAAATTCATTTAGGATAAATAAATACAGAAATCAGACATACCTTTCAAAATATTTCTGGCGCTTAAAAGAATCCAATAAAACACCGACACTAAAATAGAAATTAATAAGAAAAGCTATGTCCTTTGTGTATACATGAGAAAGTACATATTACTAAGTTTATAGAAAATAAAAAATTACTAAATCAAAGAAATGAAATAGCTATTCTTTGCCGTCATTATCAAAAATTTTCCTGAAATAACATTTAAAAATAAAAAAGGAAGCTGGTAATATACATACTTATATTTGATATGAAATAATAATTTTAAATATTCTATTACATTTACTTGATTTAAAAAGAAATATAATCTATTAGTAATTAAGAGTAAAAATATTTTAAAATTGTAGTATTCTAACCCAAACACCCAGTTTAGAAAGAATCACTAAGTATACAAGTACGAAAATAATGCCAAAAAAATTTTGCCGATAAAAAAACCCCCAAAAAACAGACGACATGCATGTAACGGATGTCCGAATTCGTTGAAAAAATACACCCCTACCCTCCCTAAACTTAATCTCTTTTTCGAACGTAACTCATATTTGATACAACAATAGTTAATAAAAATGAACACGCTACTGCCCCTGTCTAAATGATTGGATTTCTCTGTATCCTTGGAAACGGGAAATTATGAATTTCTATGTGCGTTTAGTCAATTTAAAAATAAATTATTCCAAAATTCGCTTGAAGATGAAACAGAACTAATGCTTTCTAATTTAATTATACAATTAAATTTGAAGTATTTAGCTTCAGTTTTTGAAACATGGTTATTACTGTGTAACGAAGAAACCATATTTTAAATCAGTTAATTTATAATATTTATGGTCTGTAAATTTACATTGGGCACTTTTTTGTAAAAATAAAAAT
>CAHIKZ030000420.1:847500-860000 GCA_903632075.3 Acanthosepion pharaonis | reverse complement strand
GGTCTGTACGTGAATCAGAACGGCAGAGATAGGTTTGGTTTACACACGAGTCAAAACAGGAAGCCATATGTTTGGTCTACACAGGAGTCAGAAACGCAGACATAGGTTTGGTCTGCATAGGAGTCAAAACAGAAAGCCATAAGTTTGGACTACACAGGAATAGGAGAGGTAAACAGGTTTGTTTTGAACGCAAGTCAAAACATGTAGTCATAAGTTTCGGCTGCATGGGAGTCAAAACAGGAAGTCATAAGTTTCGGCTGCACAAGAATCAGAACGGCAGATATTGGTTTCGTTCGCATGTGAGTCAAAACAGGTTAACAGAAGTTTGGTCTGCATGTGTGTGAGAATAGCAGACATAGGTTTTGGTTAAATGAGAGTCTGAAAAGCAGACATATTACCATCTGAATATTGTAGATTGTCTCGGGATATTATCGTACAATGGCTAAAGAATATACCACTATAATCCTGTACATAATAACGGATTTTATGGCGAGTCTGCATGGATAACTTCGCAAAATCGTTGCCGACATTTTCTTGCTTGTGGTTGGTTAATAAGAACGATAACGGTTTCATCATAAGGAAACATTTCGCATTCTTTGACCGAGCAGCCAGTACCAGTTTAGTCGCACTTTTCTCCATTGATTTGCTATTGAGCTGGGAACAATGTGTAATATCAGCATTCGTCCTGGGTATGACGATAAACTTCACCCAGCAGCAAGATCTCTGATAGGGAGGTTTTGAGAAGCGTGGAACCACTTCTTATTTTCTATTGTTCGGAGCTAACACCTGACCCTGAGTTGTAGTACCTGTTAGGGTCCCAGCTATGGGAAACTAGTGAACTCTGAAACTAAGGAAAAAAACTGAAAGTATATATACATAATTAAATTTAAAAAAAAAACACATTTACGAGCAACAGATGTTAGGAAAAAGAAGATATGACTCAAGCTCCAAAGAAAATTAAATTTCGGAGTTAAATGACCCATAAGGTGTTGATATGCCGTTAAACCAACCAATAAATTAAATTTTTTTCTCAATTGTGTTTGTTTTCAGACAGGATACAACAAATAAATGAGAGATTCCTGGCTCAACACTGCGGCAGCTTTCTCTTATTTCGCCAAAGAAACATGCAGACGATCACCGAAGTTAAGCAACGTCGAGTCTGGTCATTAACTAGATGGGTGACTGCTTATGAATAGCGGGAGCTGTAAACATGGATTAGCGGGTGGTGAAATGGATAACGGCTCGAAATTGTTAATCGGAGAGCTGAGTTCCAATTCCAATCAGGTTCGATATATTGACTTACGCGTAAATAACCTTGGGAAAGATACGAATCTCCCACGTCTACTCTCAGCTATGGGTTATTTAGTAAAACTTGTATCACTAAATCATTATGACCTCCAAATAAAAAATTTTACAATCTAAAAATATTTTCTGGCTTTAAATAAACTGCAAAAGGTTGATAAATCATAAAAAACAATTCAGTCAATTTTTATATCTACAAACACGCTATCCCCATTATTGTAACGCTAATATCTACCTATCTACTTTACACTTGATAGACATATATGAACAGACTGAGATAGATAGATAGATAGATATGATCAAACTGAGATAGATAGATGTGGAAATAGTTATCAGTAGACTGAGATAGATAAATAGATACGAATTGATTGAAATAGATAGATAGATAGATAGATAGATAGATAGATAGATAGATAGATGTGGAAATAGTTATCAGTAGACTGAGATTGATAACCAGATATGAATTGAGATAGATAGATAGATAAACAGAAAAACTCAGACTGAAATATTTATCAATAAACTGAGATAGATAGATAGATAGATAGATAGATAGATAGATAGACTCAGGCTGAAATATTTATCAATAGACTATCAGAGATAGATAGATAGATAGATAGATAGGCAGACTCAGGCTGAAATACTTATCAATAGACTGAGATAGATGGATAGATAGATGAATGGATGCATCCTTTCCTATAAATCTAACAGATTTTAAACAATATATATATATATATATATATATATATATATATCCAATATATATCAAATATGCTAGTAACAATGAAGTTCTTTCTATGCCCAAACTGTTTATAACAAGATCAGTACCTCAATTGGAGACCACTTGAGAATACCAGTTGCTGTAAGCTTGGATGTGTGGGTGGTGTAATGTATAATGGCACAGAATTGGAAATTGGAGAGCTGAGTTACAATTCCAATCTGCTTTGTTATATTTAGTTACTGCAAATACCCTTGGGAAATGTGTGAAAACACCTTTTCTCTCCCCCCCCCTCTAGCTATGGGTTAATTTGTAAAATTTGTATCACTAAATCATTATTATCTCAAAAAAAAAAAATCTTACAATCTAAAAATATTTTCTGGCTTTAAATAACCTGCAAAAGGGTCATAAGTAGTAAAAAAAAAACAACCAAAAACAAATGAATCGATCGATCTCATTCCACCAAAGAAGGAGGAGTTCGCGGAGTATCCACACCAGTTGATTGCTGGGAGTAGGGAATTTTAGGCCTTAGTTCATCTACATGCCCCCACTTTAAATCTGCCTTGTACCATACCCTGTCACAGTCGCGTGTCGAGTACACCCTTGTGCAAATTACTTGAAACAAAACGAATAATTCCGTTATTATTTGCTTTTTTTTCGTATTTTTCCAATGAAACGTAACCCAGTGCATATGTTAATACTTCGTCTCTCCATTCCACGAAGTCGTTCCTTACAGAGTGACCATTCTCGATTAGATTTAAATCAGAAGAGCTTCCGGAGCAATTTATAGCATTTTGATTTGCTCACTGCCAGTGTGTTCGTGAAGCGTTACAATTTTCATACGCTTCCTTGGAGTAAGGTTCATCGCAGACAATCGCCGTAGGACAACTAATCGACAGTCGAGACAATAGTTTCTGGGCGTGATACAAATCTGATGTAATCACGGATGACGCAATATTTTTCAAGGCCAACCAAGTTCCATCATACACGCCGAAAATAGGTACATATCACTGCACACCACTGCAAATGACCCAATCTAAGGGAAAAAATAGAAATCGATTACAGCCCGTCACTCCAGTGTGTCTAAAAACTGCACAAGGGCGTATGTAAGATATAATTTGGCTTTGAACTTGAAGATGTTAAGTCTGTGGTAGTCACGAAAGTATCTTCTCGCGAGTCACACCCACAAAGTGACAGTTCTGGAGGATAAACTTTCTGAGTGGAACTTCCTTCTAACTAAAAGAGAAAGAAACGGATGAGAATGAGTTGATGTCGGGTACGTGGTAGGGAAGCTCCTAACTGTAAAATTCTGTATTGCCCGAAATAAGTAATGTCTCTTGAAAATAGTAACGGATTATTGAGAGTTTAGCATCATTTCCTCTGGGTACAAAGTCGAAAATAATTCGTCACTCACGAGGTTGATTAATCGCTTTTGGAGAACGCTGACTGCACAAAGGAAAATGTGGAGAACCATTATCGCCTACGTCCTGAAGAAACATGTCATTAGAAGACGTCTAATTATTGATTAAATAACAAAGTAAATACGATTCTTTACTCTAAACTTAAAAACCTTGCGAAATTTATTCTCTAGAAGGAAGTCGTGGAGAACTATGAAAAGCTTAGTTCTGTGAGGCGATGGCAATAAAAAATGGCTGGGAATAGATTAAATAACAAGATAACCTGAATTTAAACCGTCAAGAAAGGAAATTCACAGGTATAAAAGAAAGGAAGCTGTGGAGAACCATAATCATCTACATTCTGAATGGACATTGCATGAGAATACTACCACTAACTCCCGATTTAGTATGTTAAATCACAAATTAAAAGTAGCGAAACAGACCGGGTCGGGGCGGGGGAATTGAACGCAGTGGCCTCGATCTCGCGTGCGTAAGCAGACGAGAAAACGAACGAGATCTCTTTCCGTTTACGAACAACTGTCGACGACGAACGGAATCGAGAATCCGTTAATGACTTGTTGATGAGTTGTTATTTTAATGCCGCGCGGCAATTTCTATGGAAGCTCAAAGGCGCATAAAATTCTCTCTTTCCTTTCTTTTATAAAAGTTTTGTACGCATTTTTTTTTATTGTAGCATGAACAAAGCGAACACTCACACGCCTACACATAAGGCTAGAAAAATATGCATGCGTATATTTATGCACAAACACGCTTATCTCACACACACACACACTCACACACACATACACACACTCTCTCTTTCTCTGGCTCTATCTATCTATCTATCTATCTATCTATCTATCTATATATATATATATATATATATATATATATATATGTATGTGTGTGTGTGTGTGTTGAGACTGTTCCTGAGTTTCATCGATTAGTAAAAACAGCTGCAGACAGTTCATTAGGAAGATAAAAAAAAATTGATTGGTTCAATAATCGATCGATAAACCTGATTGGATAGCGAGATAGATTTATTGAACATTAAAGTTTCTCGTTAGAAATAGAAATTGTTGGCGACAGTGATATACGAATCGAGCTAATTAGCTAAACCCGAATATCTCTCATTGTCTTAGCATATATATATATATATATATATATATATATATATATATATATATATATATATAGGGTGTCCATAAAGTTTGTGTGCACTTTAAAGTTATAAAATATTTAAAGTGCACACGAACCTTATGGACGCCCTGTAGAAACATTCATTCATTCATATATATATATATATCTTTTTCTTATGTGTCTTTTTCTTATGCCTTGTCAGGCCCGAACTGGACCTGCACGCCCAAAGACAGGTCGGGCATTCAAGGCATACCATTACGAAATCATCATATAAAATAGACTCTGTTGGTGTGACCGCTGGTGACTGAGCAAACCTGTCCCGGATAGACATATCCTATTGCATTGGGCTCATAGCCATGCTGGCAGGTCATGGCCAGATTGGCACCTCATGGCCTGATTTGCACCTCATGGCCAGATTGGCACCTCATGGCCAGATTGGCACCTCATGGCCAGATTGGCACCTCATGCCCAGGTTGGCACCTCATGGCCAGATTGGCACCTCATGCCCAGGTTGGTACCTCATGGCCAGATTGCAACATCATTCCCAGGTTGGCAGCTCAGGCCAGATTGGCACCACATGCCCAGATTGGTACCTCATGGCCAGATTGGCACCTCATGCCCAGGTTGGTACCTTATGGCCAGATTGGCACCTCATGGCCAGATTGGCACCACATGCCCAGGTTGGCACCTCATGGCCAGATTGTCACCTCATGCCCAGGTTGGCACCTCATGGCAAGATTGGCACCTCATGCCCAGGTTGGCACCTCATGGCCAGATTGTCACCTCATGCCCAGGTTGGCACCTCATGGCCAGATTGGCACCACATGCCCAGGTTGGCACATCATGGCCAGATTGGCACCTCATGCCCAGGTTGGCACCTCATGGCCAGATTGGCACCTCATGCCGAGGTTGGCACCTCATGGCCAGATTGTCACCTCATGCCCAGGTTGGCACCTCATGGCCAGATTGGCACCTCATTCCCAGGTTGGCACCTCATGGCAATTCAGGAATCCCTTCCGAACCTTTTTCTTCAGTTCTCCATTCTCCAGCAATAATAGTTCTCCAAGAAACCCGGTCTTCAGCTAGTCTCCCAGTTCTCCAGACCAATATTGCACTTGTATAGTGACTCTTTAAGGCAATGTTTGTAACGGAGTTTGGGCTTCTGCTGCAGCCTTTTTTCCATTTCCAATTTACCATACATTAAATGTTTTGGAATTCTGTCATCAGTCATACAGACAAGATGGCCCGTTCATCGCAATTGGAGCTTGTGCCTATGTACTTTCACTGAGAGTGAATTGGCCCTTTTGTAGAACAACACTATCAGGCGTGTGAGATATCCAGTGGATTTCAAGCCCAGACCGAAGGCAGCGTTGATGAAAACGTTGCAGTATCTTCAATTGTCTGCGATAGACTATCCATGTCACACATGAATATAGCAGAGATGACATGACGCAGGCATTATATATTTTAATATTTTTCTGCTTTTTATGCTCTTCTGACTCCAGACGTGGACCTTGAGTGCTGCAAATCCATCAGAGTCTAATTTTAATCCTTAACGCTATCTCATAGTCAAGAGTGCAGTGGCGGTTGAGGGTGCTACCAAGGTATACAAATTTGTCTACTACTCCAAGTCGACTAGCATCAACATAAATTGATGGCTCTATATACTGAATTCCTCAGGCAGGTTGATACATCACCACTGTCTTCTCAAGGCTGATGGACAGTCCAAAAGCCTTACATGACCCTGATAGCCGATCCATGAACTCATGTGCTTGCTGAATTATGTGTGCGACCAGGTCACAGTCATCGGCTTAGAGGTTTCCCACTAAACTCAAAAAGACTTTTGTCCTTGCTGCAAACCTACGTATATTGAAAAACTTGACATTTGACCTGTATTTTATGATAATACCATCATGACAGTCCCCATACATGTATACATACATACATATATACATATCTGTCAATATTTCTGAGATGAGGTATTATGTCCACTATTTACATTATTCGGACTATTGTCCTCATCTTTGTCGCCATATTTATTACAACGTTTCGGCCGTTGTACGCTCCGGCCTTCTTCAGGTGGTTGGAATGTCAAACTGAACCCTTTATTTCGCTCGCTGGGGTAGACTGTTCTAGTTCCACGTCCTCAAGAGCACATTGCACAGTGGATAAAGGCGTTAGTCAGATCCAGTGACAGGACCCAAAGAGTGTGAGTTCAATACCCGGTTAAGTTAGTGGAGAACTTTCAGAGGGAAATTAACAGGAGGTAACTGATAACTGACATCTATTAAACATGGCACATGGAACTAGAACAGTCTACCCCATGGCGACAAAGATGATAATAGTCCGATTAATGTAAATAGAATATGAACAGATGTTTGTATATGCGCTAAATTAAATAGCATCATTTTTATATGCATATATTTTTTTCTTATTACTAAATATTTTTTTAAAAAGACATTAAAATTTTTTACTGTTGTTGATGTTTTCGGTACGAAAGTGAAGTTATCAGATATTAAATTCGTAAATGTCTCAACGGGAGATAATCTTGGGTATGACGATAAACTACATCAGAAGATTCTATTGTATCGGTTACTTCTTATCGATATATTGATTTGTTCACTCAACCGGGTACCAGTGAGTAAGCTTCTTGATTCTACTTATCGGAAGAATACAGCGGCCGCTCTTAATTTTGTGGGTTGGACGGGTCTTACTAACACATTTTGATTTTAGTTTGAATGTTTTTGTTTTTTTTTATCATGATTACTGAGTTCACCCATGGGTAATTTTTTTTTATATATTTTTAAATATTTAAAAAAACAAAAAAAAAAACAAGGAAAAGTAACTGTATATATGAAGAATTTTTTCAAATCATGTGTTTTATTATCATCCCTGCGAACATGTTGTATTGTGCTACATGTTGGATTGGATGGATTCTTCGTGATTGAGTCCTCTCATCGAGCGATTTGAGGTTTTGAGGGGCTTGGAACCATCTCCTAATTGCTGTTGTTTTCTGGTCCAACTTGAGACTGGGTGGTAGTACCTGTTAGGGTCCTAGCTATGAGCAAATAGTGAACCCCAAACTAAAAGAAAACAGTGAAAGTATAAAAATAATGTTTTATAGCAAAAGTAACACTTATACATTTTATATAAAAATATACGAATTTATAGTGAAATTATCAATAATTCGTATTTATAGTACAGAGTTGAAGCCATTAAATTGAGTTCAAAATATTTCCATTTCAATATTAAATAACTCACTCTGGTGTTGATATGCCGCTAAACAAAACCAACTAACAACCAAACGTGAAAAACGTACTATCCTTAAATAGGCAATTCAAACTTTAGTCTATCGACGCATTTACCGTCCTGAATATTCGAGATCTCTTGTCAGAAAAATAGGAACCTCCGGCAGGATTTGAACCCGAAACCGCTATAGGGAAACGTTATTAGATGCGACGCGTTTAACCACTCGGCCACGTTTAACTTACGTTCACACAAAAGACCATAATAGCGCTTTTGAATACACACACTTTGACGTTTTCGAATATTCAGGCGGGTAGATTTAGTTGGATGAAAAGAAACAAGGAATCTACTTGAATATGAGTACCCATAAAAATAACGTTTAAATAATATATATATATATATATATATATATATATATATATATATATATATATATATATATATATATATATGCTAGCAGCATGGCCCGGCCTTGCCCGTGTTTGATTCGAAAATCGTACGACTCATACAGCAATCGCTATCCCTTGACTTAAAATATTTTTTGCCCTTCCTTGCCTTTAAAGGAGTGCCCTTTGCCGTGCTGATGTTGCTACATGCCTTACTTCTTGCCTATCTCACACTGCGAATTTTTTTCTAAGCTCTATACTAAACATTAAATCTGTTACGAAAAGAACTAAACAAAATGAACACAAACGATCAGCTTTAAAAAGGACTTGTAACTGGAAAAACCGAATGAAAAAAGAATGTTAACAACAAATGCTTTTTCACACCCAACCAAGTTCTGCGGAATCAGAATCAACGTTGAGTTTAAGCAAGCGAATGAGCCAATTCGAGTAAAGTGCCATGCAGATTTAAATTGTTTCCACTTGTGACGAATGCAGCTTTCGATTTTTTTTGCATGCTAGCATGCTAGTTAACATTCGTGTCAGTCAGCTGTTGGCTCTCACGCTGGCCAATAGAATCTTCCTGCCTGTTCATGGCAGCCAGCTATAGGCTCTCACTCTGGCCAGTAGAAAATGGTCGCAAACTACATGAAAAGTGCCGTAAAAGCATGAAAAAATCGATTATTTCCACTATTGATTGGAGTTGGGAAATGCAAAGTCGGTCTTGGCCTTTCCGCTAACTTGGAGCATGTTCATGTAAATTTTGGTGCAAATCCGTCGAAAATTGCGGCCGTGCATTCGTTACACACACACACACACACACACACACACACACACACACACACACACACACACACACACATCCTGCCTCTTATATATATATATATATATATATATATAAAGAAATATAGTTTTAAGTTTATGTTTATGGGATCGTGCTCAATATCAAAGATAGAGTGTATGTAAATATAAATATTTACCCATATATATTTATAAATAAATATATATTTACCTTTGAGCCATATATATAGTCAAAGAAAAATCCAACATTCGCGGCCTGACGATGTTCACTTTTATATTTATACATAAAAATATATATATATAGCTAATATTAGTGGTAAATATACACATACATATGCAAAATATATATACATAGGTGCATACACATACATGGAATAAATTATTACCATGGAATATTAGTGTTTAACCTTTTTATTATATATATATATATATATATATATATATATATATATATATATATATGTATGTATTTAAATAAAAAGAAAGAACAGTAAGATATATAATCCGGTGTTCTTATAGATATTTTTTATTTTTACAAAATAGTGCTCAATACATATATACGTTCAAATACCGTTGTGACGGGGTGTACATAGGACGAACCAATCTAAGGTTGGAGACGCATGTTGCGCAGCATGTTCCCGCCTTTTTGCGTTCCGGTAGTCTTAGCCAGTCTATAAGAAGAACTACTGCGATGGGTCAGCATTTGCTCGACAACCATGCTTGTGCCTCTGAATATGAAGACACGTGGCTTTCAGTTTTAAACAGCGCTCATCTCTGAGTCTTGGAAGCTGTTTTTATAAAGTGCCGTCAGTCGAGCCTGTGTAGACAAAAGGAACCTTTTTTACGTTCCTTGATTTCTTGGAAGGATTGTGGGTGCCTTTTTTCCATTTAATACTCTTATGGAACTGCTATTTTCACTCCCACTTGTTTAATTTTAATCGTGTGCAATTAAACTTTCTCTTTTAATCGCGTCCCACCTTTCCCCCCCCTCATTTACTTTATTGAGTGTGCCTTCATTTGTATTCCCAATCGCTAAGGAATACCTTTGAAAAAGTGTTGGCCCAAAGGTACCCTAAGGTATGACGTCTGTGTTGTTTAAGGCTATATATTTCTTTGGGTACAAATCACTGTTTATATATATATATATATATATATATATATATATATATTTATTTAAAAATATGATTCCAAATCGCTACATAAGAGGTCTCTTGTTTCAAAACGAGAGCCGAAAACTTCAATATAATCCTTTGAATTAAATTGAGTTGAAAGTAAAATGGGCTCCGTTCCATCCTCAAGCGAAATTATATTGAAGTTTTCGGCTCTAGTTTTGAAACATGAGACCTCTTATGTAGCGATTTGGAATCATACTTTTGTATCGAGCACTATTTTTAAAAAATAATAACTAAAATACTAAGGAACTTTGGATTATTTACCTAACCAGTTCCTTCCTATTTTCTATATATTTTCACACACACATATATATATATATATATAGGTAAAGTGGTAAATATACACATACATATGCAAAATATATAAATATATAAACATAGGTGCATACACATACATATATATTTTTGTATAAAAAAATTCCAAGAGGATAGAATCCAGGTAGAACTCAATGTCCAAGACAGAGTAAGGATATAATAAAAAGGCTTAAACACTAATATTCCATGGTCATAATTTATTCCATTGGAATCGTAAATACGATCCAATTCATATATTCATATATATATATATATATATATATATATATATATATATATATATATGTGTGTGTGTGTGTGTGTGTGTGTGTGTGTGTGTGTGTGTGTGTGTGTGTATAAAAATAGAAAATAGGAAAGAACTCGTTAGGTAAATAATCCAAAGTTCTTTAGTATTTTTGTTATTATTTTTAAAAAATAGTACTCTATACAAAAGTAGAGCATAAATATAATTATTTATTTAAAATATGTAAATATATAATATAAAATATTTATAAAAAAATATTTAAAAAAAAAAAAAATAATAATAATAATCCCTTACTATAAAAGTAATTTACATTAACCAGGAAAAAAAAGCTATACATATATTTTTCTACATATATTTTTCTCATATTCTCTAACGCTAAATAACGCCATGGGGCTTAGTGGATTTATTGCCTTGTTTGGGGTGAAATGATTAAAAACTAAGAAGAAATTGTCCATTTTCATATTTACATAAGCTCTCTCTCTCTCTCTCTCTCTCTCTCTCTCTCTCTCTCTTTATCTCTCTGATATAGAGCACTTTTAATCATGAATATAGCATAACTAAAAACTATATTTTATCATTATATATATATATATATATATATATATATATGGAGTCCAATTTGTTTAGGATGACGAAGATAGGTTAATATGTTGTATATGTAACCAGGTCTATATTTTTAGGGAGTTTTAAAGAGTTCAATACACGGACAAAACAATAATGATAGTCTATTGTTGTTTGCATGACAGATTTTCAAGCAACGACAAACTCGTGCATACGGGACGCTGGAAGCGAAAATCGCACCGCAGCTCATGACATCACACATGACCACGCAAGGGTGAAAACGAGAAGTATTAAGTATGGGAAGCCGTTGGTATAAACCAATGGCTTCTGTTATCAATTATAGGCATGTAAGAATATTTTGTTCAGATTTGAATTATGTCAGGATGGTTGTATTGTTCTTGTGCTGCAATTTTTCTTGTTTAAAAAGTATTTTTGACGAGTTTCTGCTTTTATCATGTCGATTCTTAAATTCTGGTCTTGTTTCTATTAGTTGTTCTATTAAGCTTTGATTTTTTACTTGATTGGTCGTGTTTTTTTTTTTTTGGGGGGTTATGTCATCATGAAATCCAATTTGTTCAGGATGACGAAGTTAGGCTTTTGTGTTTTTATAGTGCCTTATATGTAACCAGGTCTATAATCACCAACAATTTTTGCGAGTTTTAAAGAGTTCAATACATGAAAAAAAAAAAAAAAACAATAATGATAGTCTGTTTTTGTTTGCATGAAAGATTTTCAATATATATATATATATATATATATATATATATATATATATATATATATATATATATACGAAACACAATGCACACAGAAAAATATACCGATCTAAGGTAGAATTGACAATACGTACGTATGAAATTTTCATTTAACTGTTTGTTTACCCAATACAAGGCTTAAGGGCCACTCAGGCTAGAGGGTTAGTGACGTAGATTGTTGCGAAGGAGGAGGGAATAAGAAATGCATATTATGATGTGTAGGATTAATATCGATTGCTATGGGGTTTTTTTCTATTTATCTTTGTACATATGTCTATTTTATTGAGAGACAGAGAGAAACAGAGAGAAACAAACAGATAGACTTATGGGACGAGGAAGTTAAAACATGAAAAAAAACTGAGATATATATATATATATATATATATATATATATATATATATATATATATATAGATAGATAGATAGATAGATAGATAGATAGATAGATAGCATAATGAGAAGCCACGTA
>CAHIKZ030000420.1:825000-842500 GCA_903632075.3 Acanthosepion pharaonis | reverse complement strand
TTATTGTCTTTTCTTTCTCTTTTCTTTCTTTTTTCTTTCTTTCTTTCTTTCTTTTTAATTCTCCTTTCTTCCTTCAATTCTTTTTTTCTTTTCATTCCTCTTTTTTTTGTTTCTTTTTTCTTTAATTATTTTCATTTCTCTTTTCTGTCTTTCTTTCTTTCTTTCTTTCTTTCTTTTCATTTATCTATTTTTCTTTCTTTCTTTGTTTTCATTTTTCTTTTCTTTCTTTCTTACTTTTTCTTTCTTAGTTTCTTTTTTCTTTATTTGTTTGTTTGTTTCTTTGAATTTCTCTTTTCTTTCTTACTTTTTTCTATCTTTCTGCTTTTTTCTTTCTTTCGTCCATTCTTCCTTTCTTTATTCCTTCCTCCTTTCTTTCTTTCCTTTGTTTTTTCTTTTTTCTTTGCTTCATTCTTTATTGTCTTTTTCTTTCACTTTTTCTTCCTTTTTTCTTTCTTTCCTTATTTTCATTTCTCTTTTTTCTTTCTTTTCATTTCTCTTTACTTTCTGTTTTTCTTTCTTTCTTTCCGTTTTCTTTATTTTCATTTCTTTCTTTCTTTCTTTTTTCTTTCTTTGTTTTCATTTCTCTTTTCTTTCTTTCTTTCTTTTCTTTCTTCCATTCTTTTTTGTTTTTTCATTCTTTCTTTCTTTCTTTCTTTCTTTCTTTTTTTCTTTTCTCCATTATGCCCTATTTACTTTTTCTTTCTTTCTTTCTTTCTTTCTTTCTTTCTTTCTTTCTTTCTTTCTTTCTCGAATAGTTTTCCTCTTTTTCCTTTTCCTCCTCATTACGAGACGTAATTCTCCTTTCCTCCCATTATCCGCTCTCACTTCTTTTTTTTTCCTTCTCCTCTTTTCCTTCGGGTTGCCTCCTTTCTTTTTGCTCCTCTCTTTCCGATCACCCATTTTCACGTCCCTTTTTTTTTTTATCGCCCCCCACCTCCAGCAATATCTTGAAATCTCATGGAAGCGTTTCTTATTCGTTAGTTATTTTCGGATATTGCCGACATTTATAAACTGAATAACCGCAAAGGAGCAGAGAAGAAGAAAAAAAATGACTTGTCTGAAGTCCAAATGCCTACAAACAACCGGCACGTCAGCCATCTTCTTAGCAACCAGGGGGCAGGTCTCACCGTACACAAAATGAATTTGATGAAATAAGCGGTATATCTGAGTGTAGTCGAGAGTGCATGAATGAAAACGAGGGTATGAGGGGAATGAGTGCGCATGCGTGTGTTCTCGGGAGCCTCGATTGGAAAGTCGGCGTGACCTGACAGGATCGAATCTTGCCTTGAAATTTCAACTCTCGTCTTTTAAAAATTACTGTTTTTTTCTTCTGATTTTCGTTCACCCAATCCAATCTCATTTTGTTCATATTTATCTGTCTCATTCTGTCCAAATCTATCTATCTATCTATATATATATATATATATATATATATATATATATATTTCAGTCACTTCCTCTCTATCTATCTATCTATCTATCTATATATATATATATATATATATATATATATATATATATCTGATATTGAGCGCTTTCTAATAAGTACCGCGCATATAATATATAAATAATTATACATATATATATTTATTTATATACACTTTTCACATATTTATATATATATATATATATATATATATATATATATTTCAGTCACTTCCTATCTATTTCACTCTGTTCATATCTACTTATTTCAATCTGTTCGTATCTATGTATCTATCTATCTATATCTATCTATCTATCTATCTATCTATCTATCTATCTATCTATATATATATATATATATATATATATATATATATATTTCAGTCACTTCCTATCTATTTCACTCTGTTCATATCTACTTATTTCAATCTGTTCGTATCTATCTATCTATCTATCTATCTATCTATCTATTTCACCTTTACATATCTATCTTCGTTAGCTCATATCTATTTTCCAGTTTGTAAATCTTTTCTGCATATGTCACATTTTACTTTTAGTGTGTGTGATTGTATGTATGTATGTCTGTATGTGTGCGTCGTTTGCGTTTGTGTGTTAGTGCTTATATCTATTTTATTATTATAAAATATTCATACCTATTACCCTATATCTATCTATCTATTTATTATATATATATATATATATATATATATATATATATATATAGATAGATAGATAGATAGATAGATAGATAGATAGATAGATAGATATTATATGATAAAAATATAATTTTAATGCATGTTATATTAATGTGTTAAAGTGCTCGACATTAGTTATAGAATGTATGTAAATATAAAAGTGGGCATTAATGTCTACACCCAGCGGCGACAGTCTGTTACCTGTTTGAACGCAACCATCAGGACATGGTGATTGAGTTTAACCATGAAAATGACTGTCGCCGCTAGTGGTTGACCTCAGCGTCCATATATATATATATATATATATATATATATATATATATATATATATATATATATATATATTTTTGAACAATAAAAAAATATTAAAAAATATTAAAAAATTAAAATCTTCAGACACACTGGGTTGCAGATTAATATTCTTTCGTTTTTTTATTACTATTTCATTTAGATTCCTCGACTAGTTTCGGCCAAAATGGCCTTCATCAGGAGGAGAAATATTTCTGCTTGCTGGTAGCAGTAAACTACAGAAATTAATGTCTTGGTGGAGAAAATGAACTTTTGTCTGTAGTTTTCATTTGTTTTTTTAATTTTTTTTATCTTTTTAACATGAATCTTTTAACATTCCTTGTGTTGGTCAAACAGTCTCTTTTAAGTTGTTATTTGAGATAAGAGCTGGATGGATCTATGCTTCTCTGAATTCCCCCTGGTCAGTTTGACAGTTTTATTGGTCCTGGAGGGGATGTGTCTCTGTTAAGTGTTTGTGTGTGTGTTATTTGGTTCTTAGGGGTGAGTGAGTATGATATGTGTAAGCGTGTATATTGCTGTGGGTGTGTGTTATCATTTGGCTCATTAGGGGTGAGTGAGTATGATGTGTGTAAGTGTGTATATTCGTGTGGGTGTATATATATATATATATATATATATATATATATATATATATATATATATATAGTCTTAAGATATGCTATATTTATGGATGAAAGTCCTCAATATCAGGGTTACACAACCTATTATTTTTAGAGATCTGCCTCAAACATTTTACTTACCTGAAAAAAGCCAAAAGTTTTTTTTCAAATAAAGAGGTGCTCAGCGCACAAACACTGTATGAATCATCCATGTCGTATTTTTTTTTTAAGTATATGTCTGTTAAAATAGTAATTCCCAAATAGTTATTAGATGAAATAGATCTATATCGGTAGATAGATACGAACAGATATATATATATAGTAACTAAGGTAGAAAAGAAACTTCTCCCCCAACCCTCACCAGACTGGGTTTTTTGATGGCAACTTGTCTAAGAGATGGACAACTCTTCAAAACCTGAGGAGAGTTATTTGGGGGACCAGGTCTCTGTATTCGGCTCTTCAACAAGTGTGGTTGGTTCTACACAAAACCTTCACCACCATAATCAATCCATATGTGCAGGTTGTCTGGCTGTCGATAGCTGACATATGAGGGTGACCCTCATACGTCGGAGGAAGAGGTATCGCTGCGAAGGTAGGTCCGGCGGGGAATTCTCGCTTCCTTCCGCCGCCTAGCGATGTTTAGGATACCTGGTAGGCACGGGTCAACGGCTCGCGTCGATCTACGACGGGAGAGTCCACGACTCATATATATATATATATATATATATATATATATATATATATATATATATATACACTCTCCTCCCGTCGTTTTTTTTCGATCTATGAGGGTCAAACAGCTCATTTCCTAGGAACCGACAGCCAGACCCCTGCACATTTGATTTGGTTATAGTGGAGAACCAAACCAAAATAAAAAGACAAAAAGAAACATCACCCTAATGTAAGAAATCTTCTGCCGAGTCAGACATGAATCGAAAAAGACATGATTGCTGAATTATGGCCCTTGACTTGATTATATACATATATATATATATATATATATATAAAATCAAAAAAAAAATCGACTCTCCCGTCGAGATTCGACGTATGAGAGTCAAGCAGATCAGTTTCCAGGAAACCGACAGCCCGACACCGGCACATGAGATTTGATTATAGTGGTGAAGGCTTCGTGCCGGACCATCCACACTTTTTGAAGGGACGAATGCAGAGACCTGGTGCACTACGTGCCACAAGGTCCCCAAACGACCCTCTGCAGGTTTTGAATTCAGAGTTGTCCTTCTCCTAGACCAGTTGCCATCCAAGGCTATAGAACCCCAGTCTGTCCTGCTATTTACCTATAGCTGGGGGGAGAATATGGTTCATACCTTTCCCAAAGGTAAGTGAATGTAATGGATTCGACTGGAATTCGAAGTGGAATGGTGGAGTACTGGATAACGGTTTGGATATATATATATATATATATATATATATATATATATATATATATATATAATCGATTCTCCCCTCCTGTCGGGTTCGACGTATGAGGGTCAAGCAGATCAGTTCCTAGGAAACCGACAGCCCGACACCAGCACATGAGATTTGACTATAGTGGTGAAGGCCTCGTGCAGGACCATCCACACTTTTTGAAGGGACGAATACAGAGACCTGGTGCACTACGTGCCACGGGGTCCCCAAACAACCCCCCTCAGGTTCTGAATTCAGACCAGTTGCCACCTAAGTCTATCGAACCCAGTCTGTCCTGCTATTTAACCCATAGCTGGAGGGAGAAGAGGATTCACATTTTTCCCAAGGGTATTAGCACGTAAGTGAAATGTAATGGATTCAACCTGGATTCGAACGCGGCTCTCCGATTCCACAATCCAAGCCGATATCTATTACCCCACTATATAAAATATAGTTTTAACGTATGCTATATTTATGTATGAATAGTACTCAATATCAGGGAGAGAGCGTGTGTAAATATAAAGTAGACATTGGGGGTCAGTATCAACAGATTTTGCATTATCCTAACGGTTATTGTGTAGCCAGTCAGTTATATGTCATGCGTGATACACGTGGAGGCGATCATGTATCTTTCGATACATGACTGACGAAGCAGATCGTTTCCCGCAGTAGGTTGCCATTTCTTTCTGCGGTAGACCAGTCTCTATCCAAGGCTATAGAATTCGGTCTGTCTTGCAATTTACCCCTAGCTGAGGGGAGAAGAAGAGAATTCATACCTTTGCCAAGAGTATTATCACGTAAGTGAATATCAGCTCAATTATGTGCCTTGCGTGATACACGCTATACAAGGCTATAGATTCCGGTCTGAAGAGGATTCATACCTTTTTCAAGAGGGTGTTTAAATGACTAAAGCCGAGCCGTTTATGATGGATCTTATCAAGCAGTTCTAGGTAAAATAGCAGGGGCACCGGACCATATGTAGCTTCAATATACTAAACATGGACGATTGGTAGACTTATAGATATGCAAGATAGATTCTGGGCTATGTGGGCAAGACTATGCAGCAGTTAGAAGTAAGAATTGCGCAGCTTGTAGAAGGCTCAATTTGTAGGCACGCGCCTATAACATCGGGGAGCTCACAAACTCATGTGTTTACCATCGCCGACTATTTATTAAATAGTGAAACTTCCAGGACTAAATATTCAGAAGAGTTCTTCTCTGTTCTGAACAGAGACCGGACGAAACACCGTCTAAAGGACCTGGAGACTGTTGTTATCAACTCACAGCGTCCTGATCTGTGTAGACAAAAATAACTTAGACACAGGCTGGCATTATTTGGCGGGTCTTCGTTTCATTCTGGTGGCATCTTAATTTTTGCACCGCCCTCCTTAATTCTTGTTTTTAAGATCTTATACACGGACATTTTCCCTTTAGTCTGATTTTATTTACGACGATTCTTCTTCGGACGAAAGGCGCCGTGTTTATTTTATTTTAATCATAAATGTATTTTAGATTTTAATCATTAAAATCATGATCTCTATTTTAAAAATTATTCTATCTTAGTGTGGCACAAGGAATCTGTTTACACACACACACACACACATATATATATATATATATATATATATATATATATATATAAATATAAAAGTGAACATTGAAGACAACACTCCAGAGGCGACAGGCTGTTTCATGCTGGACGCAATCGTCAGGCAACCTGACGATTGCGTCTAGCATGAAACAGCCCTGACTTTTACATTTATATTTATATTTACATACGCTCTATCTCTGATATTGAGCACTTTATCCAATAAATATAGTAGACCTTAAAACTATATTTCTTCATATATATATATATATGAAGAAATATATATATATATATATATATATATATATATATATATATATATAAAGTATGTGGTTCAGTTCAATTTACATTACATGAATCATTCATACAAAAAAAAGATATATAAGTAAATGATTTAAATGGTGAGAAAACATCTTCGCAAACAATCTTAACAATTTTAATTTAATACATATACAGGTTCGGGATTAATGTACTTTATTAAAATTGTTTGTATTTCCATTATATATATATATATTATGGAATACACATATATATATATATATATATATATATATATTATGGAATACACATATATATATATATATATATATATATATATATATATATATATATATATAATGGAAATACAAACAGGAAGACGAGCTTTTACCATTCATGATTTAACGAAAAATAACCAGCCGACCGGTTTCGCCCACACTCAACAGAGCTGAAATCGAGGGAAGACTAAATATTACAATATAAAACATGAGAAGCATGCGATGAAATAAAGACAGGACAGTCAGATGGAACCATACTGCTGGAAGTCAGAGAGTGTTCTCTCAGATGATTAATGGAGAGAAATTTAGTTTTGGAAGCGTTAAAAATTGACACGGTGTCTTTTGCCCCAGATAACGATGGACTTGAAGTCGTTTTGGACATCGGCTGCCATTTTAATCTTGTCAGACTAATCAGCCTTACTACAGAGGTAGGAGTAAATTTGGTGTGTCTTCAGCGTACAGATAGATATATATCTATCTATCTATCTATCTATCTCAGTTGATTTATATCTATCTGTGGGAGAAAAACAGACAGATTTGAACTAACTGAGATAGACAGATACAGTGTAACCCGGATATAAGAGAGCTGTCGGGATCGGAGAAGTCTCTTATATCCGGATTTCTCTTATATCCGGGTTTCTCTTATATCCGGGTTTGGTCTATTTTGTTTACATTAACACAGACTCTAATTTGGGACCAGAGAAAATCTTTCTTATATCCGGGTTTCTCTTATATCCGGGTTTCTCTTATATCCGGGTCTCTTATATCCGGGTTACACTGTACATTATATACATATATATATATATATATATATATAGAGAGAGAGAGAAAGAGAGAGAGAGAGAACAGACTGAGATAGAGAGATAGATAGAAAAATAGATAGATAGATAGATAGATAGATAGATAGATATGAACAGATTGAGATAGATAGATAGATAGATAGATAGATAGATAGATAGATAGATAGATAGATATGAACAGATTGAGATAGATAGATAGATAGATAGATAGATAGATAGATAGATAGATGTTACCTTTTATATTCTTCTCATTTCTTTCATCTTGTCTATTCACCTCTTCCGCCATGCTGCACATTCCCAACCTTCCCCTGAAAAACGAAATAGATCGGAAACAATATTTACCTCCTCTACAATCTCAGACATTCTTCGTTTTTATCGACTTTATTTTTGCACTGGTAATTCGTTTTTCTCCCTTTATTCCTGCTTATTTTCTACGTGTTTTTTCTACACATAGTTTTTTTTTTTTTTTTTTTTTGTATATTGTTGCCGTTGTAATTGACGCCATTTTTCTTTTCTTTTCTTTTCTTTTCTTTTCTTTACTTTTTTGTTGAGTGCCATGGAGTCAGAGCGGATTGTCTCTAATTATGTTTTTTTTTCCCTACTTTTATTCAATTTCACTTCTTCATTAATCTTTCCCTCCATTTTCTTTCCATTAACAAAATTGTCTCTTTTTACCGTCTCGTCCTTTCCTTCAATTCTCGATGTCACCAAGTCAAAAAAAAAAAAAAATACAAACACACACACACAAACCTTTGTTTATATTTTATCTTATTTTTCCTTTATTTCCTTTGTATATCCGCTACTCTTTGGCACATATTTCTTATCATTAATTCGGGCCAAACGTTTGTAATATTTTGTTTTTTGTTTTTGTAGACAATCATTAACTCCTATAAATCTATGACATTATTCAGTCTTCTCTGAAGTTACGCCACTGTTCATCTAAATTGGGCATTCCATTATAAAATCTAGTTTGGATTAGATAAGGTTGACTGTGACAGGAAGCGCTGTCCAATTACAGATAGATAGATAGATAGATAGATAGATAGATAGATAGATAGATAGATAGATAGATAGATAGATAGAAAAAAGTCTTAGATAGATAGATAGATAGATAGATATAGAGAGAGAGAGGGAAAGAGAGAGAGAGAAAAGTCTTAGATAGATAGATAGATAGAGAGAGAGAGAGAAAAGTCTTAGAGAGATAGATAGATAGATAGATATGAACACACATAATATATATATTGGCGTGTTTATTCACAGAATAATTGCGTAAAAATTCGCCTTTCTTTCAACGTTGATGGCTTAGGGGAAAATCTCCGACTATTGCCGAATCAGTCGGGTTTCGATCCCGGCTTGAAGCAATCGGATGTCTATCCGCACTGATGAGACAGCGATACAGCCTGTCCGTGGATGACAACTTAATTTCGGTTGTACACTCTTGTGCACTAAACAATAACTAATACTACTAATTATTACAAGCTCTTACCAAATTAAGCACACTGTCCTTCATTGGCGTGTTTATTCACAGAATAAGTACGTAAAAATTTGTCTTTCAATCGTGCGCCGAAGGCTGTTGTGTCTAGCCACAACACTGATATACAGCGAACAGTTTGTCTATGGATGACAAGATAGATAGATAGATAGATAGATAGATAGATAGATAGATATTAAGTGATTGAAGCCGATCAATAGAGATAATGGAAAAGACTGAAATGAGAGAGTAAGAGAGAATCAGATTTGAGGAAACTAATTAGATAGATACCACTCGAACCCGAGGATGCCAGACTACTAGGGCGGCTGGCTAGTCCTCATTGCAGACGCCTGTTCAGGCACATTTGTGTTTGCTTAACACCCACAGAACACACCTATAGTTTATACTCCAACTATGCTGAGCGGACCATAGTTATCTATCTATCTATCTATCTATCTAAGTCATATCTGTCTACGTCTTATCTATCTATCTATCTATCTAAGTCATATCTGTCTACGTCTTATCTATCTATCTATCTATCTATCTATCTATCTATCTATGTCATACCTGTCTACGTCTTATCTATCTATCTATCTATCTATCTATCTATCTAAGTCATATCTGTCTACGTCTTATCTATCTATCTAAGTCATATCTCTCTACGTCTTATCGATCTATCTATCTAAGTCATATCTGTCTGTCTTATCTATCTATCTATCTATCTATCTATCTATCTATCTATCTAAGTCATACCTATCTACGTCTTATCTATCTATCTATCTATCTATCTATCTATCTATCTATCTATCTATCTATCTAAGTCATATCTGTCTACGTCTTATCTATCTATCTAAGACTTTTCTATCTATCTAAGTCATATCTCTCTATGTTTCATCTATCTATCTATCTATCTAAGTCATATCTCTCTACGTCTCATCTATCTATCTATCTATCTATCTATCTATCTATCTATCTATCTAAGACTTTTCTATCTATCTATTGGACGGTGTGGCGCCAGGACCTTAGTTACAGTTTCTGGCAGAGAGCACGTTATCTAGAGTCATCAACACTGATTAAGGCTAGCACGCTCAAACCCTCGGTCACGATGACTTGTGACTTCGTGCTAGCACAACCACCGAAATACATATATACATGCTAGTTAATTGAATGACAAAATGGGAAAAGCCTGTGTAACACGTTTCGACCTCTAAAAGGACTACATCCGACTGAAGTAATGTTCTTATAGAGAATCACTGTCCTAAAAGGTAAAAAAAGGTAAATCGCTCACGATGCCAGTGTATTAGGGCTGCTAACTAATTATCATTTCAGACGCCTGCTCAGGCACATTTGTTTTTGTTCAACACCCATAGATCCCACCTGTGGTTTATACTGCAACTATGCTGAGTGGAAGAAAACTTGTCTCAAGAAATCCCTTGGTACCTGCCACATTGGCCATCGCCAGTGGTCGATATTTGCTGCTGACCGTCAAGCCTGGCGCCACACCGTCCATCAGGCCGTCTCCACCTTTGAGGACTCTCGCAGAGTCAACCTGAAGGGGGAAGGCCGCAGGAGGAAGGACCGGGAAGCCTCAGCAGCTATACCAAACCAGACCTTTAATTGCAGCCGCTGGGGCCAGACTTGCCTCGCATCGGCCATCAGCATGCCTGCACTCGACGTGGACAGCCCACTCCATAAATCTTCGTTCGCGAAGCGAAGAATGTATGAAGATCGGAGGAGGCAACAGGCGCAGATTAAAGACGCTAACGGTTGACTTTAGACTTGAAGAGGTCAAGTTTATACTGATCAGAGATGCGTCCCCCTTGGGAGTCTGTTACACAAAGTAAAGGTTCTGTGAAAGAAGATTTCCGAATGAAACTTCCTTCTTAACAATGGGATACGGGGGGAACGAGGATGATTCACCCCAGTGTGCGTGACATGGCGGCTCTTTAGGTCTGAACCTACCGCCACCACCTACGACTGCTTGAGCGCTTCCATCAGCGCTGTCTCTGTACCATCCTCAACATTCACTAGAGTGATTACGTCACCAACATTGAGATCCTCAAACAGGCGAAAATCGCAAGCATTGAAGCCATGTGACTGAAGTCCCAGCTACGCTGAGTAGGGCACGTATCTAGAGTGAGGGACCATTACCTACCCAAGATATCCCTGAATGGCGTACTCTCCACTCGCCACCGTGACAGAGGAGCACCAAGGAAGCGTTATAAGGACTCCCTCGGTCCCTGCTACGTTGATCATCGCCAGTGGTCGACATTTGTTGCTGACCGTCAAAGCTGGCGCCACACCGTCCAATAGATAGAAAAATCTTAGATAGATAGATAACTAAGGTCTGCTGAGCATAGTTGGAGTATAAACCACAGATGGGCTCTGTGGGTGTTAAGCAAACACAAATGTGCCTGAGCAGACGTCTGCAATGAGGATTAGATAGTCGCTCTAATAGTCTGGCATACTCGGGTTCGAGTGGTATCTATCTATCTATCTATCTATCTATCTATCTATCTATCTATCTATCTCAGTCTTTTCATATCTTTTATCAATAACAGTTTATATCTATCTATCTATCTATCTATCTATCTATCTATCTCAGTCTATTGATAAATACTTCAGCCTGAGTCTGTCTATCTATCTATCTATCTATCTATCTATCTATCTATCTATCTATCTATATTTATATATATATATATATATATATATATATATATATATATATATATATATATATATCAGTCTATTAACTATTTCCACATCTCTCTATCTCAATTCATATCTGGATATCAATCTCAGTCTACTGATAACTATTTCTACATCTATCTATCTATCTATCTATCTATCTATCTCAGTCAATTCGTATCTAGTTATCTATCTCAGTCTAATGATAACTATTTCCACATCTATCTTAGTCGCTCTAATAGTCTGGCATACTCGGGTTCGACTGGTTTCTATCTATCTATCTATCTATCTGTCATCCACAGAGAAACTGTTTTTGCTCATCAGTGTGCATAGATACCAGGCCGTCTCCACCTTTGAGGTCTCTCGCAGGGCCAGCCTGAAGGGGAAACTCCGCGGAAGGACCGGGAAGCCTCAGCAGATATACCAGATCAGGCCTTTAACTGCAGTCGCTGGGGTCGGACTAGCCTGAAGTCGACGTGGACAGCCCACTTCATAAATCTTTGTTCACGAAGCCAGGCCCTAGAAGAAGATGCTGAGTGAACCTTAGTTATAGTTTCTGGGAGAGCGCATGTTATCTAGCGTGATCAACAGTCTGAACAAGGCTATCACACTCAAACCCTCGGTCACGATGACTTCCAATTTACAATCACTGGTTGGGGGATCGATATCATGAAGAAATTACCTTTCCTGACAAATCGACCATGGTGAGAAGGCGAACGTTCTAAGCACTTGGCTATGTGGTCATTTTAAATATAGATAGATAAGTATTTATTGTGCCTTCCCTTAATAATATTTTCTTTTCCTTATATTATCCCAAACACTGTAAACGCTTGTGTCTTAGTGGCTTTATTACCTTACTTGAGGAGAAATGATTAATGAAATTTTTTTTGAAAAAATATTACCAGCAATATATTTTTGGAAAAAAATATTACCAAAATACGTTTTTGTAAAAAAAAGTATTATCAGCAATAAAAAAAAAGTCTTGTCGGCATTAAATAACCAAAATTTGAAAACCAAATTTCTGTTAAATAAAAAAGTGAAAATGGTTAAATTTATTCATCATATACCTCTAAAAGAATTATTGAATCTTCTACAATGTTACAATCCAATTTCTAGTCCCCGGCATGACGATAAACTACATCCGGCAACAGGGCCTCCAATCGGGAGATTGGATGTTTTGTAGAGCGTGGTACCACCTCTTAATTGCTGTTATTCGCAGGTCCACCCTAACAATAGTCCGAATAATGTAAATAGTGTACATAATACCTCATCTCAGAAATATAGACAGCTACTGAAAGGCCGAAACTTTGTGATAAATATGGCGACAAAGATGAGGACAATAGTCCGAATAATGTAAATAGTGTACATAATACCTCATCTCAGGAATATAGACAGATACTGAAGGCCGAAACGTTGTAATAAATATGGCGACAAAGATGAGGACAATAGTCCGAATAATGTAAATAGTGTACATAATACCTCGTCTCAGGAATATAGACAGATACTGAAGGCCGAAACGTTGTAATAAATATGGCGACAAAGATGAGGCCAATAGTCCGAATAATGTAAATAATGTCCATAATTCCTCATCTCAGAAATATAGACAGATACTGAAGGCCGAAACGTTGTAATAAATATGGCGACAAGGATGAGGACAATAGTCCGAATAATGTAAATAGTGTACATAATACCTCATCTCAGAAATATAGACAGATATTGAAAGACCGAAACTTTGTGATAAATATGGCGACAAAGATGAGGACAATAGTCCGAATAATGTAAATAGTGTACATAATACCTCATCTCAGAAATATAGACAGATACTGAAGGCCGAAACGTTGTAATAAATATGGCGACAAAGATGAGGACAATAGTCCGAGTAATGTAAATAAAATACATTTTTATCTCTAGTTGAAGCCATAAAGTTGGTTTTTAAGCAAACGTCTTTCAAATTATCCTGTCGATTTTAAAATGCAAAAATCATCAATCTTTTATGAAAGGTTAATTCGTAAACCAGTTATAATGTCACAATTCAATTCGATTAACACAAAATCAGGCTTTTATAATATATCAACTTCTGTGGATTAAATACAAAGGGTGCTACAGAAATCCCTCCCACATTTTAATGGTTGACAATAACACTGGAATTAAAAGAATTATTTCAATATTATTTAAACAAAGGGAAACGGTTTCTTTTTTTTTTCACTCGGCTTTTAAATATGACATTTTCCAAATATTTTACTCGCCATAACTTTATCATATTTACGTTTTATTTCAACGAATTCCTTTGTATAAATCACATTTACAGACAAATACACACATATACACAAAGGTATACAAACGCAAACATATATATATATATATATATATATATATATATATATAGAGAGAGAGAGAGAGAGGGAGAGACAGAGAGAGAAAGATAATTAGTGGTAAATATACACATACATATGCAAAATATATAAATATATATACATAGGAGCATACACATGCATGTATATTTTTTGAATAAAAAATTCCAAGAGGATAGAATCCAGGTAGAACTCAATGTCCAGGACAGAGTAAGGATATAATATTCTGATCTTTAACATTAGATCGTCTATGGTGTGTGTATGTCACCACGAAATGTATCTTTAATGTATTAGACATCTGACAACATTCATATTTCCCCCTTCTACTCACCTCTATAAAACTCCTCCCTGTTAAGTTTTAATCTCTCACCTTCTCTCGTCTGTTACCCCTCTCTTTAGCTCTAACATTCATCCCACACTCTCATACTTACACTCTCTCTAAATTCTATTTTTATTTCCGGAGTTGTTTTTTTTTCTGTTTTTTTTTTTTTTTTGAATTTGTAGGTCTGATGAATTGGATCCTATTTACGATTCCAACGGAATAAATTATGACCATGGAATATTAGTGTTTAAGCCTTTTTATCATATATATATATCTATATATATATCTATATATATATATAGATATATATATATATATATATATATTGAATCAATTCACACCAAGCAAGGCGATAATGCCACTAAGATTAAAGGGGCTACTGTGAGTGAAAAAGAATGAGAAGACATTATAGTGGACCGGAGATCCAATCCTAAATAGGAAAAAAGGGATAAAACTTCATTCCTGTTTAAAAGACCGGGGAGGTCTATGAACCGGCCAAAAGGAGAACCTATCTACTCCTACTGAACACATCTAGTCTTGTTATATATATATATATATAATAAGTGATCGTACACATAAAAAATATTTTCTATTTTTATTTGTAACATATTAAATTAACAAAACGGGAATATATCTACTGTATCAGATTGCATATTAAAAATGTATGCATATAAAACTAAATAATATTCTATGGTTAAGAAAATATAGCAATATTTAAATTTTTAAGGGTTTAAAAAAATGATCGTACAGTAAAACAAAAACATGTTTTCTCCATTTAATATTTTGTAACAAAGCCTTTATTAAGTTCAACAGCAACCAATCTCTTCCTGTAGTCTTTAATTAACGATTCACATACTTTAGCAGGTAGTTTTGTCCTATTCTTCCTGAGTAATTGTCTTCAGGTTTTTGTTGTTTGTTGGATCTCTATCACGGACCTTATTTTCCAAAAACCGCCATAAATTCTCTAATGGATTCAAATCCGGCGACTGACTTGGCCATTGTAAGATATTAACGTTGTTATTAGCAAGCCAATTCTTCGTACTCTTAGCAGTATGCTTGGAATCATTCTCCTGCTGAAAGATCCAATCAGGAGGAAGCCCAAGATTCTCTACAGAAAGCGATACATTTTCGCTTAGGAATTGTTGCTATTTTTCTGCATTCATTCTACCATCTATAATTCCTAGTTTGCCAAAACCTCGCATCGAAAAGCAGCCCAAAACCATGATACTACCCCCACCAAATTTGACAGATGGTATGGTGTTCTTGGGTGCGTAAGCTTCGCCGTCTTTCCTTCATACATGATCCAGGAAATTGCGACCGAACAACACAATTTTACTCTCATCTGTCCAAAGAACTCTTTCCCAATAAGAATTTTCCTTATCTTTATTCTCTGTCGCAAATTTCAACCTGGAATCTCTATGCCGTTTCAGAAGGAGTGGTGTCTTTCGTGGGGAGCGCGACTTTATACCGTCTCTGCGTAGTTTATTACTAATCGTTTGCTTAGTTACGTTAACTCCTGACAAACTCAGATCATTCTGAAGGTCTTGTCTGATGGCCATTGGGTTATTTTGAACCAGTCGCATAAACTTTCTTCGTAATCTGGGAGAGATCTTCCTGGGAGCACCGTGTCTGCCTTTGTTCTCAACAGTATTACGTCTTTTAAATCATGCAATAAATGAACCAATTGTTGTAAAAGGTATGTTCGTGTCACTGGAGATGTTTCTGTAACTTTTACCTTTGTTTCATAGCTTAATTATTAGCTCTTTTTGAGCACAAGTCATTTCCTTACGTCTAGCCATTATTAGAACCGATATCAGTGAACAGTTACTGCAGAATGATTCAATTTTGAACTGAATGTTGCAATAGAGTTACTGAGAATATTCTAGAACAGTTTAGAATCTTCTACTTTGAAGTACAACTAAAATCTACCGTATTATAATGCAAAAATTGACACTGTACGAGCACTTTTTACACTATTCGAAATATAAAAATTTGCATAACTAACAATTATCGATCAGTTTCTAATTTTAAATTGCAGATTCTGATTCTATGCCACAAAATACATATATAACATTGTTATTTGTAGTTTTCATTTGATATAAGTGTGAATAAGAAGCATTTGTTTGCTGTACTTATTCAACCCCACTGTATATATATATATATATATAAATGTATATATATATATATATATATATATATATATATATATATATATATATATGGGGGGTAAATATAGTTTTAAGGTATGCTATATTGATGTGTTAAAGTGCTCAATATCAAGGATAGAGCGTATATAAATATAAAAGTAGACATTGGAGTCAACACACGGCGACAGTCTGTTTCATACTTAGATGCATGGCCTGAAGAACCTATATATATATATATATATATATATATATATATATAAATGGGTATTGAGGTCAGTGCCTAGCAACGACAGCCTGTATATATATATATATATATATATATATATATATATATATGAAAAATTTCTCAGAGATAACCCGTAGAAAAAGACAATATTTATAAATGTAAAAGACAATAGGAAAACTGTTGTAGTTGGCGTTTCGTCCAATGTGGACTTTTTCAAGTCAAAAACGAAATTAATTTATTAAACAAAGTAACTAATACTATTAACTAATATTAACAAAGTAACTAATACTATTAACTGAAATTATGTCAATTAGTGTAACGTGTGGAGATATTTTTATTGCTGTGTTGACGCATTCAATCATTTTCTTTTGATTTCTTGATATTGTTCTGTACGTTTGTTTGGGAGAGTAGTAATTCTGTTAAGGTGAATATTATGAAAATAGCGTTCTCTAAATTCTTCTCGTTGCTAAGGACATTTTGTTTTGTTCTTATTAGTTACTTTGTTTAATAAATTCATTTCGTTTTTGACTTGAGAAAATCCACATCGGACTAAACGCGTCTGCAACCATTACAGTTTTCCTATTGCCTTTTATATATATATATATATATATATATATATATATATATATATAAGGGGTAAACACAAGGTAGCGACAGTCTGATACGAGCTTGAACGCATTCTTCCAGGCTGAAGATTGCTGAAGATTGCGTTCAAGTATCCTTTCCCAAAACTAATATTAATATTGAACCAAAGTAGACGAGATTAAATATATCGTGAAGAGGCACCTGATGGCGATCCCGAATGTGAATGTTGAAGATTGTTTGAAATTAAAAAGACACTGAGATAAATCGCTCATGAAACACTGCGAAGAGGATGCTATGCCTATAAACAGAGTATATTTTTCTTCTTTTTTTTTTTAATATGAAATGGCCTGA